>JAIUND010000200.1:0-98697 GCA_034699125.1 Gisinianus flammeolus | reverse complement strand
CAAAGTGCAACCTACCAAATTCAAATTGATTTGATGAATTAATTGCCTGTGCCCAAGACAGGGCAGGGGCACTACATTCCCTCACTGGACTTTCATGAATCCCGGTTTCGTAGATTCCGAGTACAGTTAAAAAGATTGACGGAAAAAAAATTTCTACTTCTTGGTTTTCTGAGAAATGAAAATTTCCATTGTCTCTATTTCGTAGACTAAATGAGTGAGGAATGTCAAACTACGCATATCCACTCATCTGCGTGAGATGTATTACGCATTAAGTTATTTCCGTCGTACATCGTCTAATTACAAAATGCAAGGGCTGATACGATTCACGTGCACACATAGTTACAGACATAATTTTGATATAGCGTGTGAAATTGTTTGAGAAAAAAGAGTTGAAACTTCACTCCTGTAATTTTTTTTCCATACAGTTACAGGTTACAGTTCTGGATTTCCATGAGTCAATTTAGTCGAATCCAGTGTATATTGTATATATTACACACACACTTTTATAGATGATAGAAAATTACTTTGTGGGTGGATAAAAAGTATAATACAATCACAATACTCACAACAATGTTTCTAATTACATAGTTTCCTTTTGTTTTTGGTCTTATTTGCTTGTTGGCTGTCGTGACTTTAAAAATTATATTGGTTTTGCAATATTAAAATTTAATATTATTATTAATATTGAAGGGAAAAATATTATGGCAAAAACTTTTTTCCCATAGAAGTTACACACAATGTATACAATATACATGTACAAATTCTCTATTCTATTCTGTATAGACTGGTGTGCTGGAGTACTGAAAACTGCTGAACATAATGAGAGTAAAACCACAAAGTGTATAGTAAAAGTAATTCGAAACTCGTATGCTCACTCATACACAGTAATACACAAGGAAAGACAAGGGAAGGGAATGAAATGTCTATTATTTGAATATGTGGAGAGCTCTAACCCTCTAACCAAAAAATATGAGTAAATATCGACTTTATAATTTTATCTATGTGTATTTTGTACACGTAGATGTATCTTATATTTCTTTTTGTATTTAATATGTATGTACACTTATTATTTTACAACAAAAACGACAAATGACGCCCTTATAAAATTTCCTGTGCTCTATACCCTTCATGCCCAGATATCAATGAGTCAATGACTAATCACTAGTCAACTAGTCACTAATAATCACACAATGAAGCAAGCAGACAAGACAAAATAAAAACTGTATTATTTATTCCATTCCACACAAAGTCTCTCAATCTAATTCCAATTCAAATTCAACTCTTTCAGTTCACAATGTGATCTTCACATTATCGTGTGATGGAAAGTATACAATTCAAGTTCCGTTTTTGGTTCTTCTCCTCGTGACATGACATGAGAGACTTTTGGTCTTGCATGTCTCTCGATACAAATTTACAGTCGTCAATCTACACAGATCTCCACACAATCATTTTCTCATAGGCAGACTCAGAGATCATCAGAGAAAATTCAGAGAAAGAGATTTTTGCCCACATTTAAAACTGTTCTCAAAACAGAAAGGGAAAAAGTTACAGATCACAAAGATACAAATTTTGCAAGGTGTGTACATTGTACAATACGTGTACTGTACTGTCGTGTACTATAGTCATAATTACTAATAATAATATACGTCGGACGCTCACGCACTACAACAACCAGACTCCAAATTGACTGACAAGAAGAAAAAAACTTTGTTATATACAATTTGCCTGTCTCAAAATTAAAACCTTGTTCTTGCTCTTATTCTTATTAGTTAGTGAAGAAGAAGAGTAAAACGTTATATAGCTATATTCAACTTAGCCATATTGCAAAATAAATACCAATGATGTGTTACATATTACGTCAGAAATCTCAAGGCAAATTACAATATGTGGGGGGATAAAACAGGAGAAATACACACACACAGATAGATAGATTCAAAATTCAACACAGTCAGCTTTCAGTACTAAACCTCCTGTATGAAATCAAACTACAAAGTACAACGACAACGAGAGTAACACAGACACTAAAATATTAATACTAATTTCAGCACTTGTTCACTGTTCAACTTTAATTAGATAAAATGTTGAAGGCTGTTTATTCCGTATATTTACTATATCTTTACTATTATTATTATTATTATTTCGTTGTGAGTTGATGTTGATAGTTTAGATTCTGTGTACGTGTGGTGTGTGTGTGTGTTTGTGTCACAGAAAATTAGAGCCAAGCCGACCAACAAGACTTTGTTCGTAATGTTCTTATATAGATATTTTTGTACATTGTGTATTGTGATTGTATTGAGATTTAGATTGAGGGTGTGGAAGTACAAGTAGATATACAAGTAAAGTATATACAACTGTTAAACAGAACAGACAACCGACAACTGAATCCTTGACGACTACTGACGAATGCACGAATATATATACACTGAAAGTCTGAAAGAAACTGAATCCGTATAGTTTTGTCGTCGTTCGTCGTTCTAGTCATCAACATCATCATCATAAGATATAATCATATTCCACCTTCCCCAGGTAACTTTTCAATCTTCCACAACTAATAACATTCCTATGTATTCTTTAAAAGTATGTTATGTATTTGAATTTATATGTCATAACCTTTTCGCTCTCTCTCTCCTCCATCATACTCCTAAATGTGCATAATTACACATACAGCACGTAGTGTGGAATTAATACCAAAAAGTAAGTACAACTACATCGTTAGCTCTACTAGTATATTATATTATATGCACACAGATACCAATGTAGGAATTGCAAGTATTTTTTTCAAATGTTTGTCTTTCTACCTGTCTACATGTCCACCCTTGTACATTGTACATCTATCTATAGATGGATATAGAAATATCCATTGTTTCCGTGTATTCAACATTAGTTTTGCACAAGATACGTTATATATACTCGGGTTGATGGTTGATATAATGGAACACATGATCATATCTATTTCTGAACTTCCACGTAAGTACCTATACATAACATGTGTAGAAATGTATACAAGCAAATGAAAATTAATACAAAATCCCCTGTGTCACACAGAAATCACAAGAGCATGACAATGAATGTGATATTCTATGATTTCATATTACCAGTATAGTAATTTGATTAGACCACCAAATAATTATGTTTTCATAATAATAATAATAATTTGGGTATTATTATTACTCTCTGATAAAAAAACATTCTGAGCATATCATAAGTATGAAATTATAATATACCTAATATATTACGTGTACTGTTTGGAGGAATTTGGAAATTCAATGGATATTTTAGTTACTAAGCATATAAGAGTACGATGATCTTTATTTGAATTTTTGTTTGTTTAGATTGCGATTAGCCTTATCATACCATGTGTACTAAATTAAATGTGGACTCGCTAATAGTTTTTCATGACACACACAATACCAATATATCACAATTATTGACGACTAAAACTTGATTTCCTTATCTAAATTGACAGTATAGTCGGCATGTAAAAGTATATTTTTGGATTTTTGGTCGATTCCCATTGTTCTAAATGGAAATCGTTTGATGTAAACTTGCACAGTGTGTATAAAGTTAGTAATGGGAATTATAAAAGCAAATGTATTTTGAGTGATTATCTTTGAGTGATTATCGAGTCAAAAAATGACTCCATTCGTTATATACATTATAGGGCTATGCTGTACATATAAAAATGCATATATAAATTTGAGAATTATGTGGTGTAAAAATACACGATAGTGAAAAAGGTATTATTGGTAGGCTATACTGAAGACGTTGCGAATAAACAGCAACAATGCTTTTGTATACGGTGAAAAAGAGTCTTGGGAATTTGAGTGGAGAGTTAGAGAAACCAATAAAAAACGACAACCAAACGGACAAAGACTTTAGATTAATTTGTATTTTCACCTTTAGTTCGTCATTTGAAAGGTATCTTTGAACCTTCTTAATATTTTTTTTTTAGGTTTCAGTATATAGGAATGTATTTTCGTGTAAAAATTCTAGTTTCTTCTGCTATAATATAGCAAGTGGTAATTCGCATTATTGCATAATGAATCATGAAATAAGGGGAAATACTCGTTGTCCTTTTTTGAATCCCAAATACCAATAGAAAATGCCAATGGAATGAAATAGTTTCGTAATGTGAAATCTGTTGTGTTGTTCTCCGACGAATGTGGAGGAACCTGAATCTAAACTAGAACTCTGTCACCAACTACTTATACTAACTACTGAATGCATACTCATTATCATTACATTTACTTTCTTGTGTACTGAGAGTTTCTAGTTTTTTTTTCTCTCTCTCTCTCTCTCTTCTCATCATTTCATGAGGAAAATCCTTCCATCTTTACAAAATTTGTGTTCATTTTAATTCCGAGTGAATTAAATGTCATGTGTAATTTGTGGTATTTGATGTTTGTACAGACAACCGCGTGAATTACATGCAAAATCTGAGACTATAAAACTGATTGAATGTGAGATTGAAATTGATTCTATACGATGTGAACAAGTCATCTGGAGACATCGTATATAATTGAACCAGTTTTTTTTTTGTGGTCTTCATCTTTACGACTCCAATCCCGAGTCCAGACAGAGAATCGGCTCATTAAAGCTTTGCCGCTAATTTATTTTGCATACCTGAATGTATAGATTTTGTTTTATTCATTATATGAAAATAATTTTAGCTTCAGTGTGTATGAATATAATTATTATGGTGTGTACTTTTCCTTTGGAATGTATTCAATATTTTACCCTAGAGTACAGACTACAGAGTAAGTAATGAATAATAGTCACGGATAAACAATTCACCATGTATAGGAAAACAATAGGAATTGATTGGAAAGCTATAAATGAATTACGAGCTATGCATATTTATTATTATTTATAAAGTATGTATGATGTGCACGTGGTCAGATCATATAAGGTGGGAATTAAAACAAAAATTTCACACACACACACATTGAAAATTTGGAAGTTGCACCTTCATTACAACCGAGATTATTATCATTGTAATACAGAAGGATATTCTATATGCATGATAGACCATGACCAATCACCAAGAACTTGAGCTATTAACACAATGAATATATTATGCTTTAAATTTAAATTTAGCACTATCAGTAGTGATTATGATATAGGAGGAAAGATATTAGAAATTAGAATCATCCATCTTCATTTCACATGATGCCGAGTGCCAATTGGCATCATTCTGGGCATTTGATTAGTAAAACTGTCTGGATGTTGTCAGTTATAAGAATAAGCCCATATTCAAGATTTCTATTCAACCTACAGAATATAGTGTAATGAACACGCAATTCCTCCACATTAGGCACAGAAAAATACATTAAAAAAGGAATCTTTACAATTATTTTCAATTTACCATAACTTTAGCAGTTCAACTTCCACAACGACAAATTTTTCTTTCAATAATTGTGCCTACATGATTTCAATTGTGAAACAAATATGTACACTTGTTTTTCTCTTTTTTCAGTAGGAAGAACTTCTTGACTGTATAGGTTTTAATTTACTTTATATCAAGGGGAGAAAAATACATGCATGCACATTTAACAAAGTCAAGTGTATAGTTTACACATTGACTATTATATACGAAACCCACCTGAATTCTCTTGGCTTTTTTAACCACTAACGTTCCAACTTGGATTTGAAATGTCCTTCAATGGGTGTGTGCTCCAGCATAAAATGTGAGTGTAAATAGTCATGGACTGAAATGTAACTCTACTGTATACACTTGTTTTCATTTTTAATTATGAACGATCATGATTTGTGTAATTCTGATTCTGATTGTATACAGTGTACATTTTCAGATATCTCTTTCTCTGTACAGAGAAATTCTATAGGCACTTCACAATGTAATGGAGGAGCGTTATTAGTTATTGAAATAATGTGTGCTTTTATATACAAAGTACAAAATGTTAAGGTGTAATTTGTAATCTAAAGTCTTGAACACGTGTAAATCATCTTCTACAGTTTACATTTACATTCTTTAAAAAAATTCTTATTTCTTTTGTGCATGTATTTTTTGTTGAATGGTTTGGTTTATTACCTTCCTTATATACCTATTGCATTCGGTTTTCATTTTCACTCGTTTTATCGTATCATTTGTAAACTAAAATATGAGCCCAAAACTGAAGAAAATACAATACAGAATACAGAGTCAAGGCTTAGACTTCGGATATACATATGAACAAAAGTTATGTACACATGAATATACTTAAGTATGATTTTTGAAGTTTAAACCTGACAGCTTAGCACTCTGGCTTATTGCCCAAAAATACAGATACATGGACCATATATATATGTATAAACAAAAAATTATAAAATAATAGAGCTAAATGTATAATATCTGACTTAAATTCTCATATGTACAAAATGTATATAGATCTGTGAGTTGCATACTGCTTGAAGAGTATTCGCATTCGCATTCTCACATTGACATTGTCAGAAATGTAATTGTATTATCATCACATGCGCCCTTGTAAGTCATCATCAAGTCTCATGTCAACGATATTAAAGTAAGCTAGAATAGTAAAATCATCACACACAGTAATCTTGTCATTTGTGTCTGTTTGTGATGTGATGCATCATGCAGGCACTATAAGCTCTGTAAACAAATTCATCCATACAATTGCAAACTGCTTTTTTTTGTTAAACATGTCAGAATTTACCAGTCTTCCAAAATTTATGTATAAAATCTGACTATCAGTTTCGTTCTCACATGTATTATTTTTTAATAATTACTTTGTAGTTTTTGTGTTTGTATTGAAGAGTCGCAGTTGACGACCACGAGTTTTACTGCAAACTTCAAATATCAAAATTGTACAATGTGAAGAAAAAAACTGCAGTCACACACATGAAGGAAATCTTTCAAAGATTTTCATTAGAGTATATAGTGTCTTCCGTCTTGTGCTCGTGTATATATATATATATGTTCAGCTTAGTTCCAAAAAGGTCGATTATCATTTTTGGCCGATTCGAAAAGGGCCGATTATCATAAATCCTTAATTCTAAAAAGACCAATTATCACAATTCCTTAATTCGCAAAGGGCCGATTCTCATTTTCCTTAATTCGCAAAGCAGCGCACTGCTCTGTACCACTTTCGGCCCTTTGTGAATTAAGGAAAATGAGAATCGGCCCTTTGCGAATTAAGGAATTGTGATAATTGGTCTTTTTAGAACTAAGGATTTATGATAATCGGCCAAAAATGATAATCGGCCTTTTTGGAACTAAGCTGACGATATATATATACATATATAGAAAAGTGAATAAACTTTGTTGTTTCTGAATCACGTACAACAAGGGCTGTCCAATATACAATCATGAAATGTAATTTTGTGGTTTTATATATGTAGAAAGACAAAAATTTCAAATGAGGATACACAAAAAAAATGTAGCAAAATCAAATGACGACAAGATATTATGATATACTTTTCATGTGTTTTTCCTTATTTTTTCCTTGAATTTTATCGTGGATAACTATTGGTTGTTGACTGTGTTGGGGAGTGAAAGAACTCGAAGAGTGTAAAGTATACTATATAAATATTTAACAGAAGGAAAAAATGCGAGTTTTATTTTTCTTTCAAGTTTGGGAAAAGTTTTCAAGTGCAACACTTAAGTAACTATTCAAAAGCCTCTCAGTTTGTATTTATTACATTACTCATAAAAAAAACTCTAGACTCAAAAGTGCTTGTATATATATAGGAAAACTGTGTGGAAATTGAAAATTTTCAAGTTAAACATTCCCAGCTACACGATCTCTTATATGAGTTTGCATAAATTTTGAGTGCGTGCAAACTGCAGAGTATAGACTAAACAAAAATATTTTCACTACCATAAATTTCAACACAAAACTTTAAATATTGAAGTTTCCAATTCGCTCGAGTTGTGCCAAATTTGTTTAGTTAACGTTTAAAACCATGTTTTATACATAATATGTTGTAGAAACTCGAGAGAGAGGAGAGAGAGAGAGAGAAATCGAATATCAATAATTAAATTTGGTAGATTCGTACATAATTCGTAATTATAAAGGTAAGCTCCTTTAGTTTTACTCACGATACACGGTTATCTTGCTTTCTAATTTTCCAGTACATTTCCAATTAAAATATTGCCCAATTCATTTATAATGTAGATTGCAAATTAAATTCTTTAAATAATTTCAAAACCAAACAATGACTGTACCTTGAGATTCTTATGATTTTCTTCATTTGAACAAATTTTCGACAAGAAAACACAGTGTTAAAAGTTTTAATACTGAACGCACAATGACATGTTCCTTTTGTTTCTATTATTATTATTTTAAAACTAAAATTTTGCGGATTCGCAAGAATTTCTTAAAACTCTCCAGAGAAATATCACTAAAATTTTAGTTGTTTGAGGTGAAAAGGCAGGAAGTGATTATTATTATTATTATTATTATTGCAACTTTCACTGGCACCTGACAAATGACAACTAAACATTTTTGTTGTCAAATGAATTCACAATCTCACTATCACAAAAATGGAATTAGAAAATATTTCCCATATTTTGTTTCATGTAACACCACTATATGTATAATGTAAAATATGAATAGGAAACTCTCGACAAGAGAGTCCGTGTATAGAGTCCAGATATTCGAGAGAGAGTGTGCGAATGTGACTGCAAAATCCTCACATTTTACTTTGGGGATTGCTGTTACTGTGATTACTTCTCATGGTCTGAGCCTGACGTGAGTCTCAGCCTCAGCTTTAGTTCTCTCTTGTCATAACCGTAAATTGCATATGTGATACAGTGTGTATTTGTGTATATATAAACTATAAAGTCTCTCTCTCTCTGTTACCTGTTCACATCACAGTCAGAGAAAATCCTGAGAGCTGAGAGAGTGAGGAGTATATAGAGAGAGAGCCATACCCTCAACATTTAAAGACTTACACACACTCACTCCCATTCTATTCAACAACAAAAACAATTTTATTTTGCAACAAGTTTAAACTTTAAAGTTAAATGGGAATTGAAAAGGAAATAAAAAAAAAACTATAAGAGCAGGACAAGAAAAATTACAATTTACTATTACAATTCACTATGAGTCGTCACTACCAACTTGTTGCAACCTTTACGATTAGTTATAAGCCTTAGCATTAGAAACAAAAAAGAACTGCTCATATCAAACAATACACACTTACACACATAGGTGTATGTTTATAATTTATAATATACCGGCTTCTTCATTTTTCATTTATCGTTAGAGACTATTGCCTACGCACTACTGAAACAGAAGAATGTACCGTAAAACTTTTAAAATTTATAAATCTATAAACCTTTACTGTATCATTATCGAAGGCATTAACTACTAACTAGTACTAACTATTAACTCCATTATACACTTTTTTTTATTCTAACTTCGTGACTATAATAAGGTAGCTTCTGCATATGTACCAGGCATGTGTATTGTACAATATATATACGAATATATGTACTTTATTTTACGAGTGAGACTTTCATGCACTTAATTTCATATTACATTTCTATATTGTAATGAATTGTATCCATGTACTTGGCGACTACATGTTAAAACGTGAAACGTAAATAGGAAATATGCGAATTCATATTATTATGTACACATGCTTTTTGTTAATGCAAATCCATACAGTAAAACTCCTTGTATACAACGAAAGATAACTGTTTTCTCTCTTTCTCTCTCTCTCTCTCCACACGAAAATGAACTGAACGTTAAAGCATCAATAGAGCTAAGTGAATGTGACATACAGGAACGAAAAAACTCTAGTGAGTATATAGTATATAATGAGGGGCCAATGTTGAGTTGTGTGTGAGTGAATGAGTGACAAAATAATGTAAATGAAAAAAGAAACCCTGAAAAGATGATAAAGACAAAGACGAGGAAGGGATTCAATTTGTTCACTTTTCGTATTATGTTTATCTATATACTGTAAACCATTTAGTTCATGCATAAACTCGTATACGCTATTTTATTGCAATTTCCATATATGAATGTATTAAAATGGACTTTTAATTCAACTCTACATATATTTGAATTGGAATTGGAATTTGAATTTGACTTCAAGTTTATGATACACAGCCATATGTTATGTATTAAATATGTGTACTCATTGGCATTGTGGAGATGATCAAGCTCTCTCTCTCTCTCTCTCCCTCTCACCGGTTGAGAATTAGAATTACGAATTGAGAATGAGAAAGAGAAAAAAGGTCTTTGAGATGGAATCCCTAAAGGCTTTACACTTTACAGCCGCTGTCATAGTGTGATCGTGCCTGGTGTGTCTTCAAAGTCTTCAAAGTATTTTAAATAAACTCTTCATTTAACGATATTCCTATCCAATCTAGGCCTATACTCAATATATATTCTACGTCTGTCCAGGTGTATAGAATCTATAGAATCATATTACTCCAATCAACTCTGTATCCGCCAAAAAAAAAAAACAGTCAAGTAGTGTCTCATCTAACCAGAACGATAAAACCAGAACTTGAATACGAATACCAAACCAAATAGAGAGCACACACTGTCGTACACACTGTGCAGTGTACAGACAATTTATAGAATCTACTTGAGTATTAAAGAACAAGATGGAAGATGTTGGATATAGTAGATTGTAGAGAATTGGTTAAAGTGTTTTACCTCCTCTGTGTGAGTGTGGATTGTGTGGATGTATAAGTAAAGACGAAACAGGATTGACTTCCCATGGCATTTACTAATAGCCTGTATAGAATTCTACTCAACACGTCCGATGACAGAGAGAGCGAGAGCGAGCTTTTTCCTTACCTTTACTTAACGTGATATAGGAAAAAAATTGAGTAGAGAATGTCGACGTTCGACATGGTTTTTATGTCATTTTCATTCTAATTCCGATCCAAATTTTGGTATATCTGTAATCTGTATACTCTCAACGTATTTTAAAACATATAACTATTGAGTATTGAGCGTAAGAATTTCAATTTCAACTCGAGCTACTCATGGCTCACTTGTCCTGAGAAATGTAAATATGTATATGTACATCCACTCTCCACATGTTTTCCTCTGTGTATACAAATATCTGTACAAGTACAATTTGTACTGTACAAATAGGAAATGTGAATGAATTCACGTCAGAGTCAGAGAAAATTAGATGTGGAGATGGAATCTCGCCTCTAATCTCAAGCTCTCATCATTTCATCATCGTGTAATTAAATTAAAATGTCATTCTTATCCTGTACACACAAGTCAAAGCAATAATTGAAGTACAATGCGACAACTTTTTTTTCTCCATTGCAGTTAATATAATATACTACATATATATACTAACAGGAAATTTGTACACAACAACAAAACAAGTCAACACTAAAAATATCAGTGATTCCATAATAATACATAATATTACTAATAATAATGACAACAATTGGATAAAAGCTTTTTTCTGCTTTGTTTGGCTTTATTTTGTGTCTCACACGTGCCATGAGAGTCTTATCTCTACAAAGGATCAAAGGGGAAGAGAGACGAGAAAAGAGAGAAGAAAAAAACTCACTCGGGCTAATGTCGCCTCATCATCTGCATTCAAATGGAAATGATGAGATAGTTTCTCGGCATATCCATTCTGAATGAGTCTATGTCTCGTTGGATAATTCTCTTCACTACTCTTATTGGAACTTTTCTCTTCATTGATGACTTCAAAAATATCCGATGATTGATTTGCATTTCTCTCCTCGAGACTATGCTCTCTGGACAATTTCGGTTGTTGTTGTTGTTGTGGTTGTGATAGTTTGAGACTTGCAATGGAAAAATTGGAATTTGAATGTGAAATTTGATTTGGTCCAGGGAATTCATAGCGATCCGTTCGGTAGGCGAGAGTTAAACTGGAGTGACTCCGTCCCAAACTCTGTCCTCCTCCATTACAAATACTATTTTCATCCGGATCCCATTTATATGAAGATACATTCCTAGCTAACTCAGTCACGGGTGTGTATCGTCTTTGATAAGGATTTATATGATAATTACTACTTTGGAAATTATTTTGACTACTGTGACATCCATCGAGTCGTTCTTGACTTAGAGTGAGACAACTCCTTGATAATAATGAGGATGCAATGGACAATGTGGAATTAGCATTTATTATATGTCCACTTCCATTCAGATTGAGCGGAGGGAATCGCTCCACACTCGCACTCCGACTATTACACTGTGAGAATCCTTCATTGGGGTAAATCTGACTATTGGAATTGGACTGGGAGTAATTACTATAATTATTTGAGTAGTAGTGATGATGACCATATTTTCTTAAGGTATTTGTAGGGACAGTGATTTGATTATTGAGACTGGAAGAATTCCCAGGATGTTCAATCGCCAATAGTCTATTTCTATGTGTAGACTCTGGATCTGCACTAGTACAACGGATTTTGGTTCCACCCGAATAAGTTCTTTGATATTGATAGTATGGCCGGGAGAGATTGTTTGTGTTTGAGTTGGATGGATTCGTTGTAGATGATTGAGTCTGAGGTGTTCGGAGTCCACTTGCCCACAAAAGATTCCCAATGCCACTATTACTATTACTATTGCTACCACTCCCATGTGGTATATCAATGTAACTTGCTGCTCGACTACTCACCACATTCGACCCACTGAAATTGGTCAGACGGACGGCAGCAGTGAGTAAAGAAAAATTGGGTTTAATACTTGACGACTGTGGTTGTTGTTGTTTGTGTTGTTGCAATGATGATGATGATGATGGCGTGTATCTTTGTCTTGAACTGGAGATGTAACCACAACCACCATTTTGAAGAGCACTACTATCCAAATGATTACTTATAGAGGAGGAACCAAACTCACTGGATCCATAGCCAGAAGATGAGCGGAGTGTTGCATTTGTATTGTGAAGAGTGTGACCGTTCGTCATGGAGATATTTGTCAAGTCTGTGGTGGAGACTCCTAATGAATTGAGTCCAGAAGAACTCAAACCATGATGATTGTAATTATAAATAGAGCTCACTGGTGGATAACTGGTATTCAAACTCAAGTCCGAATGTAAACTCTCCATACTTGGAGCTCGGGAGTGAGGAGAGTGAGCATATTTTTGTCGAAGTCGGAGTCGATCCGAACGATAGTTTTTCACGTAAAAAGGCGAGTCCGTCATTTTAAACACCGATTTTTTTTTTTTTTGGATAGTGTAAACAATTCCAAACGTTTCCAAATGATTCACATTTCAGATTCCAGATGTTTATTATTATTATTATTATTATTATTTAATTAGAAAACTATGAGGGAAAACTTAAATTTTAGGCTTGAAGAAGAAGAAAGTTTGAGTTTGATTATTGGAATTTGATTCATGTTCGTATGGAATGACCAAAAGTGTGTGCAGTTAAAAGTCCTTGTTGTTACTGGCAGACATGGTAAAGACCAACTGGGAGTTGCACTCCAATCCTGATCCGAATCCAAAGTCTGAAACTGAACCAGTGTGATGTGTGTGTGAGTGTGGAGGAGAGAAGAACAAATTTAAAACCCGCATTCAGCTATAGAAGTGCCCGATGATTTTCTTCCTTCTTTATCTTCTCTCCATTTAGAAATAGACAGAGATACCTTAACTTAATAGGGCTTTTAGACTCTATGCTTTTTTTTACCAACATAATAATAATTTTCACTGGGAACACTGCAAATACACACACTGTACACTCGTTGTCGTTGTGACACTCCATCCCCCAAATAGGGTATCACATCTGTATATTCAGATTCTTATGCTACAAATATTCTCTACTCGTTTTTCGTTTTCGTTCCTATCCCTATATTGCAACTGTTACTGTTGCTGCCTCTTCAGAATGGAAAAGAAGACTTGACTCTCTCTCTTCGTCTTCTGCTACTTGAGACTTGAGATTCTTCTTCAAAGACTTCATCAAAATCTCTGTATGTGTGTGTTGTCTTTCGTACTTTTTTTTTGGGTGGACAGAAATAACTTGTCAGTGTGCATACAGTACAGAGAGTTAGCATTGGCATTGGCATTAGCATTAGCAGAGACATGCACGGTGGTAGTAGGAGCAGCATAAAAATGAAAGAATATAATGAATATATGTACAAACACAATAAGAGAGAGACCCGGGTTTCAAATTCAATCCGGATCCTCCGCCATGTAACTTCTAGCACGAGGTTGTGGTTCTTAAAGAATTTTTACACACGACTATATGTACATACATATATGCACGAGGGAGTATTGAGTATCGTAAACTAACTGACACACACGGCTGTTCTTTTGGATTTGGGTTCTCCATTCACATTGCTTAATTATATTCTTCCAGTATATGTAACCGTATATTTCTGTACGTGCACACAGATTTGAGGCTATGAATTTGCATATGAATTTGTACTAAAAAGTCTGTCTCCACACTCTCGCCCTCACATTAGTTTGTGTGCATGTTTTTTTTTTTTATTTCATCCTGTTTAGGCTCGGATTCGGATTCCTTCCCTTCCGAATTTCGGAATTCCAAATTAAAATCTTATAAATACACAAGTCCAAGATCCCAATCTGTAGGAATTCTTCAGCTTTTTTTTTTTTTACAGACTTGAAGCCTAATTTCTAATCGTAAATCCTCTTCCAGTTTTGGTTGTGAATTAATTCAAAGTATACAGTATAGGTATATTTCCTTCAATATATTGTAAGAAATCATGAGTAATCTGTATTATACTGCAGCTGTACATTATATGCAGCGCATATTTGAGATTATACTATATGAATGTGCAGGATATATCTTTAACTACATTGTACATGGAGTCAGAGAGAGAGAGAGAGAGTTGACTTCCAAACCAAATAAAAAAAGACAGGCGAGTTAATTTTTTTTTGCACGTGCATTTCCTATGTATGTGTAAGATAAGTAACCAAAGACGGGGAGTTGCTTTCAGGGTAATAATAGAAGGCACTTAAAAAAATGTCAGCTTCTTTTCCTCCACATATGCACTCTCGTATATGTACACACATTACAAAATTTACATAGTCCTTCGTCTAAATCTAATTCTAAAATGGAATCAGTTTTATTGCACTTAATAATTCGTTGTGCAGGTACATATAAACCATTCAAAGGTTTCTTCCCATGTGTATATCTGCCAAAAAAACTTCAGCCAAATGTAAAATGTCAATTTTCCATCTTAAAGAACAATATTATTCGTAATTTATAAATGACATTTACATGATCCAAATTTCTCTTACACTACATTTAATTGACTTGAGTTTCCTATTTTATTTTATTTTATTTTACAATTTCAATTTTCAATTTTTTTATTCATACATAAAAAAAATAGAACAGTTTTTAGGAATGATAACTGTCAAATATATTTTCGGATCAAACATGGATTTGTCTTGCCTGCACAGTCTACATGCAACAGCTGCTGTTACTGTTGCATCTTGAATAAGCAAATATAATTATTTGTTTATTTATTTATTTACAAATGAACGAGTTTGAGAACGTAATTAAAATAAAGTAAACATACCAAAAATATCATCACAACGTCTCTGTATTCGGGGTTTTCTCGCCGGATAAACCATAACCTGAAATTCTATTCTGTTTTCAGTTTTATTTGTTTAAGGTTACATGGAGATTATTACTTAGAACTTAAAGTATGTTACACACTATATATAATAGACATTGTCTCATACTTTGGAATTCGAAACTCATTCCGTATAAATATAAAGCTTTTGAGCCAAATATGTATATGTATAGATAAGTACGTGAAGTAGAAAAAGAGAGAGTCATGTAGAACTTTATTTTGGAACGTTTACCCATTTAGATTTCAAATTGCACCATCCCCAATTCTGATAAATGGTTGTGAGTGTGGGCGGTTAGGATTTTGGATTTTTACCCGGATGCTGTTGTCGGTTACCGGTTCTCGACGTTCTCGTTGAGTAGTACCAGTTGCCGGCAACGAAAGAAACAAATTAAAATAAGGAAAGCATGACAAATGGGAGATTTAACTGTAACACTGTTTTCATTCTCAGTTAATTTATTGTTTGCTCACTTGTGCTTTGATTTTATAATCGTAATTTCTAAATTTCCATCCTGGATAGGAATGAATTGAGTAGTATTTGTACTTATATATAGATTCAAAGAAAATTCCTCAATTTGTATTGTACACCAATGAAAATATTTATATACAAAAAGACACTGCGAATTTTCTTATGCTTTTTCAGTCTCACATTTCAACTAACTGTCATTGATTTCGTAACTGTGGGAAAAAACTATGGTTGAACCAAGTTTTCCAAGTAAACCAATAGTACTGTACTATTAGTACATACTTAGTTCAGTTAAATGTTGTTGTCATGAAATGAGAGGAGGAAATTGCCCTGCATTCTGCACAACTCAAAGTTGCATCTCTCACCCATGTACGCTCCGCTTATTTTTCAAACTGCGGATAGATGGACTAAGATAAGAAATCTTTGACGGAAAAAAACCATCAACTCGATCCAAAAGCATGAAGAAGGGAAAGGGAAAAAATACCACGAGGACTAACCATATATATCAACTATGTATACTTTACTTTACTTACTTATCATTACATTATAATGATAAAGAGATTAATTTCAAATTTCCATAATAATACTCACACTATTACTATTATTATGCAAATGCAAATGTAAATGTAAATATGCCCACACACACACGCAACTCGCAACTCTTCGCATGAATATGAATCCCTGTATGTATTGACAGACTATATGTATACTTGCTCATTGGTTAACATTTGCTCATTTTCATCCGTCTCATCCTCAACCGGCTGTTTACTGTTTCTAGTCCGGTGAGAAATCTATGTAATACAATCTCTATTACAAATTACACACATAATCAAAATAAAAACAGGGTTTTTCGTCACTCATAAAAATCATTAGGGATCTTGTAGAAAATAAGCTAATGGTGCACCATGCAGTAAAGAAGTGTTTCTTGTAAAATTCTAGTCTACATTCGAAATTCGAATCTGTTTAGTATATAGTATATACAGATGAAATAAAACATTGTCCTTATCGTAAATACATCCTTTGACGTGTGAGTATACATACTTTGACTACACAAAAAGTTACTTTGTACGTTCAAGTGTCCAGCATCATATGATGACGATGATGATGATCCTGCGTGAGCTAACGACTAACGAGAACGACCCAATGTGTAATACGAGAGCTTTGAGGAATCTTCTGTATGGATATTAAATTTGAGGTTGCCTAAGGTTAAGGCTTTTTATACCCTATCATATATAGTAAGTATATATATATATATCCTATATGGTGTGGCATATCTACTTACGATTAGCACATACCCATTACAATTATACACATGTGTACGCTCTGTACAACTGTATCGTAGGGAAAAGATTTTAAAATTATATTACTTATGGACAAAAATATGTGTAATCGCGGTGAAGATTGGAGCCGTTTGTTTGTAGCTTTTTTGGTTTTTTAAAGACTTGAGATATTTGATTACATTATATATTTATGAGCTATCAACGGTATATAGTTGCAATATATACATCCATTCAGCTTTTTTTGGTTTTATTTCTTTTTTTCAACGTTTCAATATTTTTCACCCTTCAGCTTCAGCTCCACACTCTTAACACTAAATTCTCTCTATAGTCTAAACATTATTACACATATTAAAGAAAGAGAGTGAGAGAAGATACAAGATAAAATCTCGAAAAAAACTGACGTCACCTCTGAATATGTTAAACAGATTTTTTTAGGTGTGTCTCTATTCTCTATAGCTATGATATGAATATGTCTTGCAGCCTTTTTGGACTCTCTCGCTGTGTATGGAGAACAATCTAGAATCCGGACTTGCATCTGTTTATATATATGTACATACCACATGCATATAAAATGTAATATGTAATACATTGAATTTTCTTTAAAATCCTGGCTTTGTTTCTCGTTTTAATTGGATGAAGTCAACATTTGGCTAGTCGGATATTCGATCCCTTGCAATTTTTTTTTTTGTATAACCTTCCCTATCATTTCACATCTCGTCCGGCATTTAATGCTGCTGGTAGTAATTAGAAATTTAAAAAAATCCCAACTACACACATATACGACAATTTATGAGATCATAAATAAATTTGTTAGGGAAAAAAATACAGTATGAGATGATTAAATACATTTAAATTTAAAGTTCATTTACGGGAGAGTTTCGTGTGTGTTATGTACCAAATCAAAGCTCAAAGTCACTTTGGGGGAAAGCAAAAAGGGTGTGGAAAATGCAAGTTTAACACTGGGAGAATGTCACAAAAATGATGATGTATGAGGGCGTCTAACTGTCTCTCTCTCTCTTTCTCTCCGTCTTCAACATTTCAGTCTCGGTTTTAACCTTTACTGAACGAGACATTGTCTCCCCTCTTTTGCTCCGGGAGTATAAAATCACCTCGGAGTTTCCTGGCTCTCTCTATCTTTCTCTCCAAGTGTATAGACGATGTATATATAGAGTATATATATATATATGCATATATAGAGAATTGAGAGTGAGTAGCAGTTGGTAGTTATATATAGTAATAGTCCGTCCGAGTAATTGACGGGAATACTCACAGCTCACCGCTCAAAGTACATACTATATATGTATATACAGAGTGTGGGGGAAGAAAATAGACGGAAAAAGAGGAAATGCCAAATCGATAATCATATTCTCAAAAGTCTCGAGTAACCTTAAACCTCAACATGAAAACTTTGCACCGAAAATCTATTTCGAAAGTTTTCACTTCATTTCCACCTCTACCAAAAAAAAGGGAAAAATTCCTACATGTGTCTATTGTCTATACAATAAGTATATACGGAAATTTTTATGTGATTTCTCCTTCAATGAATGAATTTCTCATCGTTCACCCTCGTAAAGCATTTGAGTGTTTGTAATATGTATGATGAGAGGCAATAAAATTACACTAAACCATGGGTTTTTTGTTTAAAAATCACGAATGGAAATCTAAATGTCAAATTAATGCATCATTACGGCTAATTATGAATCTCATTATGATTTTGTGCATGTTCTCATCCTTCATGTTTCATCCCATTCGGTTTAGATCATTGATTTAAGTGCAGTATATATAGTTAATAGTTATTGGGCTGCTTAAATTACAATTAGATTCTCATTCATTGTCAGTGTGTTGTCTGTCAGTGTATTTATAATGTGTATATGGATAATGTGGATGCAGAAACAATTGCAATTTGGTTTGTTGACTTTTTGTTCTGAGTCTCGTCTTAACTCGTTCTTCGTTCATTGTCCTATAGCATTTAACTAACAATAAGTAATAATAAGTATACATATACAATATACAGATACCTACGTGAAAGAATGTACAAATTTAAATATGAGAATTTGCCTTGGACAAACATAAACTTTAAAAAAAATGGTCTGTATAAACATTAAGTAGACAGTGTTTCAACTTCTCGTCTCAAAATTTCTCACATGCATGTATTATACTTACACACTTTTTATCTATGAAACCTGTGAAGACTCAAGTTTTTCTTTTTGACACTTCATAATATTCCACACAACACTTTTTTTATTTACATATAGTGCAATTGCACTTTGCATTTTTTGTTTACTATACATATTCCGTATTCCTATATGTATATACTAAAGTCTAAATTTTATCAGCTATGCATGTGGTAATTGTATAATCTTTTGTTTCTTATCCATGTATTATGTATATAATAGTATATATATATACGGAAATAAAGAATTCATGCATGTGTTTTTTTTTGTTGTCAAACTGTGGGTCATTCTAATTCTATACGTATATACAGGTAAATGAAAGTTGATTAATCAATTTTATTAATAAATTTTCTCACCTCTTTGGCTATGGCATCAAGTGCTTGATCTTCAACAGAGTAATGAGTTTTACTAATAACTCGTCTTCGACTGCCGATATTGTTGACATTATTACTGTCCTTGGTACTGACGTCCATGACAAACTACCCGGAAATGGGTAAGAAAACCGAGGAAGAGACAGACACCTCCGACCACCACCACCAAGTCCAACGAGCAAGTCATTCAAATTCCATCGAGGATCGAAAAAACAATAAAATTAATTGAAGATGTCCACACTCTATATACATTCACAATTTCAGACATTCAAAGTTTCAAAAAATTCAGAGTACCTAGTATTCAAAATTCTATTTATTGTCACTTTACTAAGAATATGGTTGAGCATTTAACAGCCTATATATATATTTCTTTACACTGTAATTACGAACAAATTACAAAATTAAATCATCGCTTAATTCTCATCTTTCATCATGGAAATCCTTTGAGATAAAGACTTTAACACACTTGCCAACAAAAATGGATGGTGATATGTTTCGCATGTGACACTGTATATATTATAGTTTTTTTTAGGATTTGCAATTAACTTCCCAAGTTGAAACACTTAAAAGTTTCACAAATTTTGCTTCGTGTAAAAGTGGGGCACGATAGTTTGTGTATATAGAAAATGTATATTTGTTTACTATTTTTCTAAACTTTTAAAAAAGATGTACAAAATCTTCATTCTTCTTCTTCATAAAAATTTCCTGGATTAATTCCAAAGATATATTTCAGAATTTTCCGATAGCACGTGAAAATTGGAAACAATGTTTTTTGTCCTGTGTATTTTTTTTAAATATTTACAACGGGGAATGGGGAAATCACAAAACAATAATGGAACTATATATGAATATATTATATATGTAAAATAAAAAGACTTTTAATTCGTCCGAAATACTTTTACACTTTTACACATTCTCCACACAGTATAAAATAATCTACATAATCATTCTTGAATACAAAAATATCTATACTGCTGTGTATATAAAATAATTTAAAAAGTTGAGGAAATATAAGGAGAGAGCGAAGTTTAGAGAGAGAGAGAAGATTTTGGATAGAATGTTCAAGAGATGCAAAAACACCTGTCACTTTTTAATTTTAATTCCATTTTGGTGACCGGAAAAAAGTCGGGATTTTCACTTGGAACCGAAGGAGGAAGGTGAGAGAAAAACACTGGTGGCCGGAACGTCTATAAAATTCACTAATTTTGTTTCTTTCTCAGGGGTCAACAATTTTCCCATGTTTAAAGGAAAACGTATATATATAAGTAATACAATAAAAAAAACATGTATAGCTATATAAAACTTTTGAAGACTTCAGACTTTCCGTCCAAGAACTGAACGAGTTCATTGAGAGTGAAAACAAATTGTTAAACTTGTACGTACTATTCATGCACATCGTTTTTCCTATACATCCTATGGATTTTTCTCTATACATGCTCTCGAGAGTAGTATGCATGATGATTATTTGCAGTTTCAATGCCTGGGGAATCACAGGATGAGAGGATCTTCCACATCTCTCTCTCTCACTTCTTTTTCAAACATCTAACATCTCATACTACACAGATTTTCATATACAGACCCCTGCTTCACTCTTTCCTCAAGCTTTGGAAAGAGGACCCAACAAATCCAACTCAAGTCTACTATACCGTTGCAACAGATGGTACCTCAAATATTCTAGCATCTCTCGACGTTGTTTTTGTTTCTCTGAAAAATTCCCTTCTCTTATTGTTCTCTAAAACCAATATATAGCCAACTAAGCTAACTAGCTAACAAATAATATTTAGTTATAGTTTTTAGCTATATGCCGAGTCTGTCGCATTTGTAATCAAAATGATATTTTATTTTTCATCGAGACTTTGAATTGTCATCCGTAATTTATACAATGATATACGGCATACAATTACAGACATGATAAAAGTGCAGCGTACACATATACAAAAATTGTACGACACAGATTTACACTTATTTTTTTTCATAGCAATTACAACCAAACAACCATACTTAAATACTATATGATATAGAATGATCATCCAAAATTAAAATATTTAATATCTGTAAGAATCAATAGAGGTATATAAAAAAAGTTATGTCCTTACAACTTGTAACAAATAAAGAAAGAACTCAAAAGTCACTATGAAGAGAATGACATGTGCCATTCAACCTGTTTAAATGTAAATTAAATTGCTCCTAATTGTCTTCGGTACCAGAATCGAGCTCTAAAGTCATCCGAACAAGTGAGGAAACCTGCTGAAACTCCGGAATGAACGATTCGGCGGATTGGGCCATTGTGTCCTTAAGAATCAAACATCACATCAAATAAATATTCATACGAGTAAAAAAATCATATGATTGCATTATAACAGTTTTTTTAACAGTATACACTTACCAAGTGAGAGTAAATTTTGTCGTTGTGCTGTCCTCGCATCCCAAGCACAAAGAGACACAGTGGCTTCATCTGGATAAATAACATACTCTTCCGTATGATTGAAAACTGCCTGAGTTGTAAATTCTTGCTTTCCTGTTGCCCCAGCTCCAGTGTAAGCTATCAAACTCCTCACTGTAGACAATTCCCATAATTTGACCATGGAATCTTTGCCGGATGACAAAATGTACTGTAATTTATTAAAGAAAAATTTGTTATGTATTTATTTCCTTGTACATACTACTTATTCGAGATATTGGAGTTAAAATGGAAAAGTACGTACTTTGTTGTTCCGAGTAAAGGTCACAGATCCTACTTCAGTTCCATCATGTGCTTTATGGATAGTATTGATACATTTACTTGATACTCCATCCCAAATCTTGATACTTCCATCCGTTGAGGCGGAAACATAGAGTCGTCCATCATTAGACCATCTATACGTTTATAGGCCATTTTAATAATTAAATCTTGTTGTAAAGTAAAAAAAATCAACCGAATTTCATTATCATTTAAGTATTTTTTCAACTTACGCTACAGAGAGAATTTCTCCCTTGTGATTCGCTTCTAGTTGACTACCAACAAAACACTGTGAAGTATTTGTATCATAAACCCGTATAACAGGATGACGTGTTCCAACTATTAAATAATCCCCAGTAGGATGGAAAGCAATAGCTTGTACAGCAGCCGATTCCTAATCATAAAAGAAGCACAATTATTTACATATACCTATCTTCTCATTATCAGTGCCACTGACTCAGTGGTAATGTACAAAAATTATAACAAAATATAAAGATATTTGTATTATTACTTGAATGACTCGAAAGGCTTTCTTGACGGATGTTCTGCTATAGTCAAAAAGACGAACATTGAAGTCACGACTACCCGATACTAAAATTTGCTCTCTCGGATGAAATTCTAGACAGGTTACTTCTTCTGCATTATCGTACAATGTACGAATGACGGGATGACCTTGTGGTTCCGTACTCTCGAGATCAGATGATTTAGCCAACATTCTCTCAACACTTAAAATCTAAACAGAGAATTTGGGCAATGAATTACTTGAGTACATAACTAAATGATGACTAAACGAATTTTAATTAGTTCACGATATACATAAACAAATGTAGGAAACCTTAATAGATGTGTCAACACTTCCAGTAGCAACCAGAGTTCCATCTGCACTAATGGCTCCAGCTCTACACGGTGCTTTATGAGCGGTCACATACACAGTTTCATACAAACTCGGTTCAGGTGCCTGAATTGATGCTTCATTTATACTCTCCAAATCCAGTCCTGATCCAAGATGATCATATTTTGTAGAAATACTTGTAATCTTTGCTCCTTGAGCTAAACAAAAAAACATAAACAAAAACATAAATAAGCTGGTGCGAAGACATCATCAATCACATTTTTAATAATTTAGTTCATTTTCATGCATATACTTTTATGTTCCTGTTCCAGTCCTAATGTAATTAGATGAACCAGTCGGTCTGAAGGAGGACAAGGACTGTCAGGATGAGTCAAATTAATCATTTGTGTTGCCACTTGTTGAAATCCATCATAAAATAATTGACTGTCAACCATCAAAAAAAGATAATTACAAAAAACCCCCCAATTAAATCACATCACTATAATTTACTTTCATCTGCAATAATAGTCAAAATCCTTATTTACCTGATAATTAATTTATGAACCATCTCTCGAACTTTGATCTTATTTTTGGGGTCGACTGGCTCCACACTCTCTGTCGTACCCGCTGTCGTCTCCTTCATATTCAAAACTTGCGTCTGTAATTCACTAATCTTGACAAATGTATATGTAAACGTCTCCTTGTAATTATCTGTTTCAAATAACTAATATTTTTAATATAATGTTTCTAACAATGAACAAAAACCAACTCTGTAAATATTCAATTAAATAAGTATATATTTTCACTTCTGACTTCTGTCGGATCGGAGGACAGTCTTGGTGAATTTTTATATATGAATTTCGGAATTTCGGCTTGGACGAAAGACTTTGAAAATCGTGGATGAGAGCAAGGAAAACTAGAAGGAATTTTCTCTACTGTGACTGTGAGGAAAATTAACAATGAGGCGATTGACATACTCTAGAAAAAACTAAAAAACGGTTGAGCTTGAAATCTCTCTATCGAGAAAAAGGGAAAACATCCAAAATAATCCAAATAAGGAGAACGTGTTTCTGGCGACTCAAACCGGATGTGGTAGACGGCTAAAGGCTTCCATCCCATCAACTTGGCCAGTGGAAAGAGGGAAGTGAGAAGGCGGAAGGGAGCTTTCCGTTCCTCACCGTCTCCTGTTAGCTGACGTGCGAGTTTCAAAGCCTTTGAAAGTTGAAGGCTTTGAAATGTTCTTGAAGTGGGGCTTTCAAGAAGCGTACGCAATCCTTTGCAATGAATGCGGTCAAAATACAAAAACATCCACAAGCAACAAAGCTCCAACATGCACTTCACGTTCATGCGGACACACAAACGTCAAAGCTTCACATGTACAAAACAAAACAAGGCAAAAGCACATGCATGCAGGTGAAAAAATTATTAATTTCTTTTCTCTAGATTTATAAATGTCGAAAAACCTTTGAATTTTTGAAATGTCCAATGCCTGTAATATGTAAAATGAATAAAAAAACGAGAATTTATTTAGTCAGTTGTTATGGTAAATTCGAAATTCGTAAATTCGTTCATGTTCCAAACATAAATAAATAACAGAGCATATATACCAGTCTCTCTTTTGTGCTGTGTGGACGATAATTCAACATATTATATTATTATATTAGGCTAATGTAAAATTCGCAGTGAAATTATATTAAGGAATCATTCGGCCTCTAAATTCCCTCGTGTAAACATATTCTTTTTAATTCCTCTTTAAATTTTCCGTATATTTCTTCATAAACATTTGGTTCCACAAATTCCAAAATCCCCTGCTTTTGTCATCTATTGAAATATATTATCGATCGAGAAAAAAAATACCATACAAAAAATAAAATGTGTGACCCCTGTTGTGCGTGTGGAGACCGGACAAATCCTTATAGTTGTCCAACTGCTTGTCCGGGTTATCTCCGACAGCCATACCATGTTCCAGGGTAAAAAAAACAAGGAATTTAACTGTATATATATTCACTTAATATGAAAAAACTTCTACGAACTATATATATCTATACGAGGAATTTAATAAGTAATAAAATTAATTGTGTGTTATAATTCACAGGTACGGAGGTCACGTTCCTTCAATGCGGTAAATTATTCTTCGATGACTTGTGATTTTCTATACATACATATTTGAAATATGATATTTCTATATTTCTATATATATTGTGACCAAATTTATCATATTGACGTATGGTCATTTAGATACCGTTTTGGGGGTTCATTTGGAAAGTTGAGCCATGATTGTATTGAAGATCCTTGCGTAGCTCAAGCCCCAATACCTATTTTACAACCACCGGGCTGTGTAGGTGTCCCGGATAATCCATGTTGTGCGGAACAAACTGGTGTATTTGTTCCTCGAGGATGTGGTTACAAGTACGTTTTGTTAAAACCGGATTTCGGATTGTAATTTCACTTATATAGAGAAATATGCAAACCGAGTTTTTAATATGGTTTTTGTCATGATCTCGTGTATGTTTTCTGTATAGATGTACGGGTTGTGACGTGTATCGATGTTGTGAGCCTATGATGGGGAGTTACGCTGGTCATGTTCCGGGTCTTTGCACGCATTCCTTAGGTAATTAAGATTAAGCATTGACAAAATTGATTCTTGTTCATACATTTCTTCTCATGTCACCACACATAGTGAAACACAAAATATGTACACATAACTGATATTGATTCTCGTCAATATATCAAAATTTCAGGTCGAACATATGGAAAAGCCACATTCGGGACAAAGAATTACATGGATAAATGTTTTTATTATAATACTTTTAGTCCCACTTAAATAAGCATTTCAAAAAGAGAAATCCAAAAACTGCGGCTCATAAGAAGATGAATTTTTGTTATTATTTAGCTCGCATAAATTAGAATTCTGAATTCCTCTACTCATTCGACAGTTTATATATTGTAATCAAATTATTGCGATTCTTATGGCACAATAAAAAAATGGAAATTCTATCTTTTTTACTCTAATTCAGTTCCCATAGTGACTAAATTTCTATCATATGTATAACCGTTAACTGACGATTACATAAATTCACTCAAGTTCATCGATTATAATATTCATTAAGCAGAGAGGAGGAAATGGGGACAGTAAATCAGGAAAAAATGTCGTAAAATTTTAATTAAATATTACATTTAAATTTAATTGGCATTAAATATTTAAATTTGGCGTGTGTAAGACGTGTGACTCTAAATTCTTCGTAGTTGTACAAAATCAAAATACAGTACTTTGTAAATTTAATCAGTTTTTGACTTTGTTGTACCCATTGAATTTGTCAAAATTCTCAAGTATTTCGTATTGGGACACACTATATATACAATAAAAAAAAAATGTGTGACTGTACAAATGGATATTGCTGTCCTAAACAAATCCCTGGTTTCATAGTTCAGCCTTTTCATCTACCAGGCTATCTTGGTCATGTACCAACAATGAGAGTAATTAATTGCCAAAATCTAATATACCTTTGGAGCTTATGAATCATATCTTTGTTTTTAGCAACTATGATTTACACATTGATTTACAGTAACTTTTTCTTTTTGAATATTGTATAGGATAGATTTGGAGCAAGTTATGGGGCATTATCAAGAAACGTTCTCGAAGATCCTTGTGCTGTGGCTGCTCCATGTCCGCTTCTTCTCAATAGCTGTTGTAACCAAGGTGGGATTTGTTGTCCTCAAGAAGATCGATTTGCAATTAGGGGTTCACTTGCGTAAGATATATATTTACAAAGAAATTCGAATGAAATGATATATGGAAATCTCATTGTCGGTTTTTTTTATATTAAAAAGGCCAAGATGCTGCGAAACAGATGTTTATCGTTGTTGTGAGCCCATGTGTGAAACATATGCTGGACACGTACCAGGATTTTTCCCTTGCAATTGGGGTAAAACCGGAAACTTCATTAAAATATTAAAATTAAAACTCCCAATGAAAATCCTCGTATCAATATATGCAAAATGACTCAATTTTGACTGATGATTTATAGGTTCCAGCCATGGAAGAACCGTGTACGGATCCAAAATTTTCATTCACAACGCCGGTTTTTACAATTCGAAAATGTGCTTTCGGGGAAAGGATGCATGCTGAACAGACCATAATAATAGTGAAACATTACTTGTTTGTATTAGCATGCAAATCCAAGATGGAAATGGATACTCGGCTTGAAATTCCATGTATTTTAGTTATTTTACTATTGAATTCAATTATGACGAGAGTAAAAATTACGCTCAAATTCCAAGATTTGAATTTTTTGTTGAATTGATTATTTACCTATATTTTTATATACTCTGACGATTCCTCTCAAAATCTTCATAAATTTTGCCATTTGAGAAGATTCACATCATAAAAGTTATATATGCTGACGTAATAAGTAAGCATGAGACAAAGTGCCGTTTCCTCGAGTCTCTTGACTTTGACATTTGACACGATTGACGGTTAGATTTAATGCACACGAACATGAAGTACGATATAAAGATGAGAAAAATCCTCCCAGTTCAGGTGATCGTCAGCTATATATACAGATATAGTTTGAATAAATCCGTTGGTTTCTGTTGTATTGTTTTAGTTGGTATATATACACGATATTTCGGATCCGCTTCATTAAATCCACGAGAGTGACAGAGTGCGACAAAGAATAATTATTCTTACAGTTTTATGTACGCTACAAATATTTTGAATAACGCGAGTTAAGAGAAAGAAACACATACAGAGAGAGTATACAAGTACCGACAACATAATCCGTTTTCCGCCGTAGTACATGTATATATATATATGTAAACTCTTTTTCTTTCAGCTTCATTGGAACTTTTATGCATTACGTCTTACGTTTATTGTCTATGGTGAAATTAGTAGTAGCGGAATCAAAAACATTTCTTTTTCTTTTGGTCATAAAACATAAAACACGCGAAACAAAAAAAGAAGTCAAGAAAACTCTCAGCTTCCGGCTTTTAACTTTAACTTTACCTTTAGCCGAGTCCAAACTCTAAAGTAAATTTATATATTTCGACAACGCCTTTTCTTCATTGTTTTTTTTCTTCTATGTATATAAAATATACATGTGTGATGTGAAGAGAGTTTTAGAAGGTAAATAAAAGAGAGCTTGTACATATATTCGCTATATCACATATCACTGAAAAACGGTACAAAAACAATCCCTTTTCTCGTTTGTATATATTTACTGGCGAAAACATACCGCGATTCTCGTGCAGGATTTTTTGCAACATTAAATTTGAGCATTTTATGTACCAAAAATACAAATAAAATGGTTTGAATTTCTGAACGTTTCAAGTCCAAACGAACTTTCTTAAAATTTTGTTCCATAATGTATATATGATACAAAAAAAACGGACAAGAACCGCAATATCTGTGTACCGTAAAACTGTAATAAACACAGAGGAAATTGAATTGGACCGTTTCATATTTAGTATTTTAATAATTTAATAATTTCATCTCTTTGAGTATATATAATTGAGACACAAAATATTAACAAGAGACGACGAGTGCACAAGTTGACCGTGTGACCACAAAACCAAGAAACCGCACAAGAAAATCCTCCATATTTTTTTCATCTGTACTTACTACATGCGCGGCTACATGGTCTCTGTTGTTTATGTAGTTTAATTGTCATTACATTTTGCCACTGACATAGATTACCCTGTGACTATACAAAATGTGACATGCTTTATTATCTTGACAATTTTTATATCAAATAATATACGAATTATTAGTGTTTCCGTTTAATTGTTGTCAACTGTGAATGGAAACACATTTGATCCTACTTTCTTATTACACAGTGTAACTATATTATATACTTACGATATATACATATAAGGGAAAACTGTGAACAATCCTCCCTTTTGACACTTGCATTCAGTTCCTCTCTATCTGCAACTTTTCTCTTTTGTCTTTTCCCTATATAGACAGATACATATTTACTTATGTATCCGCTGTATTTAAAATCTGATTCACACACCTACACACAAAACCTTGACATTTAACTCTTGACAATTGACGATTGTGTGTACAGAAAATACAACATATAAAATGTCACTTTGTTTTCACTGTGAAATCATTAGAAACCAGAAAATCTGGAAATTAAATAAAAGTAGGGCGATATCTAAACTTTTACAATAATATACAAATAAGGTTGACCATTAAAAAATCATATATAGCGACAGGAGAGATCAGATTTGAAACCACATCTTCGGAGTTTAACTATAATATATTTGAGATTTGAAATCTGACGATGAAATTTTGGCTTTCTCCTGATCGTTGATTTGGATCCTGATTGAATTTATTATTTTTTTATGTACATATTTTATATGCTTAGAAATTTTTAAAGTTCAGAATTTAAAATCAGCCCAAGTTATATATATATTATATATGTTATGTTATGGCTGCTGATGATGTGGAACAATAAAAAAAAATGAGAATAAAAATAAAATAATGACAAAAGTAACGATAATTGAGTTGAAGGAAGGAGGAATTTTGCGTGGATGTAGTAAAATAGGTGCGATTTTTTATTCATTATATTGTCAGTTTTGTGATATGTTTCAATGTTTCTATTGTAAATCGTAAAAAAACATACACAGGACATAGAAGAAAAAAGTAGGAATATTATACACACACATAATTTAACTCTCAATAGATTTTTCAGTAGGTACTTTACATTTTACGTGTGAACCAAGTGTAAAATATAACATCTAAATGTCCCATTATATTTAGTAGTCATCGTTTGCATATACTTATATGCATGCAGTTCTCGCAACTCAAAGTGGTTAAACAGTTATAGTTGTTTATTTTCCATAGGTATATAGTTACATATCTACACTTTAACACTTTACATTTGAATACATTAAATCCTCCACGACAAATATATATGCATGTACGACAATGACAATGAGAGGGTAATCAAAAGAGTAGATTTGGATGCACACACAGTTTCCAGTCGACAATCGACAATAACAATGGAAAAAAGAACAACTTTTTTACTACATACATATATTTTCCCTTATTTACTTTATCATTTATATTGTATAATAGAATACGCGGATACAATTGACTTGACTGATGGTGCGTATAAAGATTCGGAGATTGGTCTATGAGCACATATAAAAATCCCATACACATATATTGCACACATTAAATACACCACACTCTGCTTGACATACAGAGAGACACTACATTTCATTAAAGGTGGGAAATAGGGTAAAAAAAACTATACTTACTATGTAGATTTTCCACACACACACACACATTTTGACACAGGTACGTATGTATTCCACATTCGGATTTTTATGAACACACAAATTACGATGCGATGAAATGTGATTACGATCAAGCGAGAAAACTTGACGACATGAAAGAAATGCCGAAGTTTACTCATCCATTTGATTTCATTTAAACTCAATAATCTGTATTCTGTATGCAGAGAATTTCAAATTGTCGGTTGTCTGCTGTTCCTATATATATGTATACTCAAAATCCTTATAGAGTTTTGATTCCACATACGAATTTCAGTGTCTGATGATGAGAAACATTTTTTTTACATGTATTCTTGTGTATATATTTTGCATATATATATATATAGATTAAATCCATGTTGGGACAGGACATGGAAAGATTTGCTTTACTTGGAAAAGTTGTTAGTTTTTGTATAAGGGAAATAAGAGGATGGATGTTTGAGTGTCCCGTTGTACATGTTTTTTGGTGTTGATGGTGGATTATATCTGTGTGTTGTGTATGTATCTGTTTGAGTTTGAGTGAGTCACAGATAATTTGGCGTAGGTATGGATTTGGATTTGGATTTTGGATTTTTGGCGATATATTATATCTGTAGTAGTAAAATAGTAAAATACGGATAATCTTGACGGGAAATCTAATGGAGATTGAAGATTTAATGTAGCGCAGTAAAGTATATAAAAATCCACGACGCAGAGAATACAGTTCATCATGTTCATCCTCTGTTTCCTCTCGGCCGTCATTTTTATCCGTGTGTGTGTGTGAGTGTGTGAGTGTGAGTGTGTGTGGGTCTAGGATCGAGTCTAGTATAGTACACACACACACACACACATTTTACAACAATTGTTTATTGTTGTATTTAGTATCAAGTCTCTCTATCTGTACTGCACAGTCAAATAGTGATAGAGGTAGATTTTTTTACATTATATCACGTATTTTACAGATATATCTCATACATTTTGACATACAAACTATATACAGAGGGTACATATATGAGAATGAGACTAAAAGCCTCACAATCAGAGTACATATAATATTCTATTTATTTATGTGAGGGGGGAAGGTAATCACGCATTAACTCACCATCACCATATGATTACATACAATTTTTTTTATATACAGATATTCTCAAGAATTCAAGTGTAATCTATGGCAATGACAATGAAAAACATACGACCAAGCGTGTTAGTCTTCACACACACACACACATAGGTACATGAAATATGTATTTTATTTTTTACCATATAATGTCATTTGTTCATTGTTGACACGGATGACTACCCGTTCAACAAGTGAACCGTGAACGGTTTCCCCATTATATATTTAACTTGTCTTCCGTACTCTTCCTCTCCTCAGTCTGTCTTGAACTTCCAACAATTGTTCATCCTCTCTTTTTCTCTCTATTCCTGTTCTCTCTCTATCTCTATCTCTCTCCTCTCTCCTCTCTCTATATTTTTTCTACTATCATACAGTTATACCTCAAACTGGATCCCATTCGAATTTATTATATTTTTCACAATTCTTCGTATTGTTAGTTTTTGTTTTGTTTAGTATATTATTAAGAAAAATTCCACTCGAGATTCACACCATCATATTTTCATTTTAATAGAAGAAAAAAGTCCAGTACGATTTTTTTTTTCAGTACAATGTGAACAAACGCTCGTATACATTTCCTTCAAAGTCGAAAGAAAGAGCCTATGAAAACTGAAAATGAACGGTCGAACTGGAGTTTGTGTGATTGGAATGAAACATCCAATTTCCATCGTCCTCAGTGTGTTCCTTTGTATTTGTCTTCAGCAGCAAGTTCAAGTTGTTCACGGTGAAAATACAGAGAGTTCTCAAAGTGTTGTGAGCAGTGCACAATTGAGTCCAAACTTGAGAAATCTTAATTTAAATTTAAATACAAATCTGAATCAGAATCAAAATCAAGCCCGCAACAACAACAATAATAATAATAACAATAACAAATTCAGAAATGTTGGGACAAAACAATCTCAAGATGATTCTGAGCATGCTGTGGATGAGGACTTGGAAGAAGATGATCAAGATGAAGACTATTATGACGACGACGATGACGAAGAAGACGAAGGAGAAGCAGACGACGAGGAGCAGCTGGAGGAATCATCTCAAGATGCATACAAGAACGGAACAACAACAACAACAACAACAGCAGCAGGAAAATCTGACACAACCAAATTTGAACACAGACATGGAAATGACGACGAGGATGAAGATCAAGGTGACCAAGAGGAAGAGCAAGAGGATGTCAACGGGGATGAATCCTATGATGACGCCGATACAGACGACACGGATTCGGATGAACGTAACGATTTTAGACGGAAGGATTTGATTGATGCTGTGACAGAGCTGGAGAGAGATGCACAAGTGGAAGAGCAGTCTGGACTACTCCCACAGATTTGGGGACTCGTCGGTCAAAATTCCAATCAAAATCCATCATGGACCACCATTGAAGGGAATATTGGGAAAAATTCTTCCAATTTCAATATGATGGAGAGAGAGAAAGAGAGTCAAATGAAAATGAGAGACTCGGATACAAATTTACCCGAGGATTTGAGTGAGCTTTCAGAGGATATCGTAGATGATATTGCAGCGGGTGTGGAAGAGTCTTTACTTTTATCAGGTATGTGTATTTTAATTTTTAAGACCTCCGAGGATTTATTAGAATATGTATAAGATATATAGTAATGCTTTTCCTTCCAGTTGTATATAAAATAAAATTTAACTCACCATCATTTTATATTTACGATGAGCCTATTACAGATAGTCCAGGGAGAAATCGCGGAAAAGCTGGGAATACAACAGAAACTAGACAATTTCCCATTTACATGTTTCAAGGTAAAATTTGTCATTTTTTTCATTTGTCATTTCAACTTTCAACTACAACCATTTAATTACAATCAAACTCTGACCCATTTTTCTTATTATTTGCAGGTCAGTACATGGCAGAGCCTAGACTAAATCGGTTCATTGATGGTGCCATACGAAATATGGGGAGTGAACTTCGGCTTGCCATTATGGATCCACTGTATTTCCGTGTTCTTCCTCGAGGTCGTGTCGAGTGAGTCCTTTTTTTCTACCACACTTTCACCAGTCTTTTCTCTTGGCTTTTGGAGGATGAACGTTTTATTGTGGACAAAAGTTAATGTTTATATATCTTTTGGTATATATTTTTGTGTGTATGCAGGTCTCGACCGAAACCTGTGGGTAAATCCGGATTGATCGGAATCATCAAGCGTCAGAGTCGTGATACGGATGATGAGTCAGGCACTACCCGTTTTTTCAATAATAAAAAGAAAGTGATAGTGAAACAGAAGAAAGGACCCGTTAAAAAACGAGGACAAGGAGTGAATGGGGTGAGACGGCGAGTAAAGAATCGTCGAAGAAAAAAACCCAATGGATTTAGACAACCCAATAATCGAAATTATAATAATAACAAATTTAACATTAATAGGAATCGAAATAGGAATAGAAATAAAAATATCAAAAATAAAATTAAAAATCTGGTAAATAAACCACGACGGAAATTCTTTCGACGATGGAAAAAACCACTAGGGAAAAAAAGACCTGGCGTACGACGACGACGAAAACCGAATGCCAATAATAATAATAATAATAATAATAATAATAATAATAATAATAGAAATCGAAATAAAAACAGAGTTAAAAATAATAATCGGATTAAAAACAATAAAAATAAGAATAAATTGAATCAGAATGGTGTGAGGACGAATAAACGGCAGAAACGGAGAGTTCGGAGGAATGTGGGCGGAGGTCGTGTCGAGGGTTTGAGTGTCGTTCAAAGAGATGGGGATGCGGAAATGCAGGCTTTTGGAAATTACACCCTGGTAAAACTATATATATATTGAATAATAATAAATCGTATACAGATACATAAGTTGTATTTGAAAGAAAAACTTTCCCCATAATTAATTTTTGTACACATTATTTTATACTCCGCACAGATTCGCTCACACATGAAAATGGGTCCGGTTGAATTATCCATGCAGTTCCGAACCAGACGTGGACTTCGTCGAACGGGTGCAACTTTACCAGCCATCCGAATCCACACTGTCACTCGTGTCAGCATGGAAGGATCCGAAATGATTGACTTTTTACTGGACAGGTGAAACTGAATTTTAATTACCTACTCGTATCTAAATTCGTGTGAATCGTGTGAATTTATATACCTATTATTTATTATGTAAATATCGTATGTGTATATATTTATATTTCAGACCCCATCCGGAATCCATTAAAATACGTGGCAAACTTTTTCCACTAGCTCAACGGATCGCTAGAAATATTTTTGCTCGACTTTTTGGTATGCTTATAGAATATAGAATCAAATTTTTATTGCTATATATATATATATACTGTATATATATAATGAAAAAAAATTCATTTTGTGTAGGGAAATATGAATAACAAAAATAATCCATGTGTATATACTTTCTTTCATGTGTTTTGCAGTACCAAGTTCATTTTTAACTAGCCGTCTCAGGGAAAAGTCCTCCCTGGCATTGCTGTCCAAACCAAAGTAGTAAAAAAGTGTTCTATTTTCCTGGACATCATCATAAAAGACTCTAAGCCAAAGATATTAAACTCTCAGCTCATCGTTATAGATGCCTTTGTGATTATTGTTAATTTTCTAGTAATTTATTTATATAAATTAAATAGTTTTTTTTATATTCGACTCGAGTGACGAATTTTTAGTATTTACGGACGCACTCGTTTTAATGACAATCAATTGACCACAACGAACCATGACATTTGACTCTATAATGACTGACAATGGACCATGTATAGTGACAAACTCGCTCGTGACTGTGACCACACAGACCAAAACAGATATTGCTACGGTACTGCCTGACCTTGAACTTTGACCTTGACAACTAAACTACACTTACCACATTAACTATCCTGTTCCAACCTCTGACTCTAATTTACCCCCAAAAAAATCCGACTTCCTTTACATTTAAAATGCCTTTATCGTCTGAGAGCTTCCTGTAAATGATGACTACTATTATTAATAATAATTATTATTATTATTACGACATTGACTTGACTCAACGACACACGAGCATCGTATGGTACGAACAAAATAATGAACAAGTCTTTGACATATGTTCACACGCAAACTACAAACTACAGAACGATGACAAAAATATGACGTGAATATTTGACTGGACAAAACACTTTTACAATGACTAATGACTTTTACTAATTACGAACTAATTGACAAAATTCCCGAAAAGACTTTCCGTCTACTCTCAAAACTAAAGACTACAAGCTATCAGGACAAAAACTATGTACATTCTCAACTCGGTAATTACATACAAAACTTTACAAAATGCGTAAATAACTAAATAGAATTGATTTTCACCTGACACGACTTGAGATAAATACGAAAAGGACTTTTAGAAAAATAATAACTCCCTATCTGTGATGACTATACATGTATAGACAATAACTAATCCATGACAGACTATTAAATCGTGAATACATAACAGACTTTGGACTAAATTCGACTAAATCGGACACCTGACCCTGACTTGACAGACGAAAGACTTATTTCAAATTCAATACCGACTAACTGTGACCAGTGACTTTCTATACATTCTGAATCTTTTAATGTAAATGTACAAAAGAAACACTGAAAAATATAAGCTGTGGTGTGAAAATATATACATATGTATGATTAGTTTTCTGGACGAGACAAAAATATCGACCGACAGCTTATCATTCCTGACTGATAATGACTCATATGATCTGCAAAATGAAATAGATATATTTATATAGTTTTTTTTCTGGTTTTTTTTTCCATTGATGATATTCGTGTAAATTATTTTTGTACGTAGATATACACACACCGATGAACTGTGTAGAGCTATAGAATTTTGTAAATGATTGAAATGCTTCATTTCATTATTAGTTATATATACATATGAGAATGCGTGATAGTAAATTATGCAAATTATTAAAAAATCCAAAATGTTTGTAACAAATGACAATAAAACAAAATTGATTCCCATCGATTTTTTTTAAAAGTTTTTATCGTTGAAAAGCGAGCATGTTTATTATTATTAATATTTGTCGTCGTTAATCATTTTCAAAATTGCTGCACAAGATTTAACAATATATAATCATTAAAATTATGTAACTGCTTTTACATATACACTACAATAAGTTATTTTTAAATAGTACTTGTAGTAATTCAATTCAACAATCGAAATGAGTAGTAGGTATATATAGTAGAGGTAATCCATGCAAATGTTTACCACATTTACATTTCCACATTGCGTGTTCATTTCTCGTCATCGACTAATATAAATTATTTTTTTATTTTTTTTATACACATTTTTACTTTTAATTCTTTAATTTAGAGGAACTTTTCGACAGATCATGGACGATAAGAGCTATACGTACCTTTAATATCTATATATTATATTATGTATATTATACTAACATTTTTTAGCCTTTTTGCGCTTCACCATCTCATCCACCATTTAATTAATATGTATATAATAAAACGGATATCAATTCACAATCATACATCAACCTGTACATGAAATATATAACAAACCAAACTTGAAAAATCATTATGATAAAAAACTAATTAACAATATAACAATAACTTTATTACATCCGTGGATTTCCTATTTTATGAAATTACACATTATACATCGAAGTATTGTACATTCACTGAACATTAAAAATCGATACAGTCAAATACAAAATTTCAATACCAAAATCGGTATTCTATTTACATACGAGTCAACACAATCGACATTCTATTATAACAATAGAAAACAATACAATTTAAATTTTAAATACATTGTTATTGTCGGCAACCATCATTTTGGTTAGTGAACAAAGTCTTATAGATACGAACGACTATATGCATAACAGAGAGAGAAATAAAAAGTAAAGGAGAACGTTTAAAATAAGATTTTCCCAGTCAAACTCGTGTTTATATGCGCTTAAAGCTATGGGCTATAGACAGTGTGTGTATTTGTTGATGAAAAAATCAGATTCAGATTGATGAGACAGATTATATAGACAGAATTCTGGTTGGTTTTTATAATATGGAAAAGCGTTCAGTTCAGTTCTTCATAAAATATGTAAGAATTAGCAACAAGTATTTGTATTTTTTTTTGCATGTATACATAAAGGTTTTAACAGACTTGCAATATATAGTAATAAAAAATAAATAAAGCAAAAAAAACAGTAATCATAAGTTATTATTATTAATAACAATGTCGAAGGTCAAAATCTCTTAAGAAAGTACTTAAAATGTGTATCATAATTAACAACTTATTCTATTATAGGTATGTTTAGTTTACACTTTTGATTACACTTGAGAAGGTCTGGTATCCACACTGGATCTAGTCAGACCAATTTTTGAGAGAAAATCTAATTTCTTACGTTGAAAGGAAAACTGATGAATGGCGGTGGGTAACTCTGGACTACTTCCTAGAAATAAGGAGGGAGGCCCAATACTGCTTGCCAAACTACCCGTGTTACTTTCACAGTCGGAAAATCCAATCTGTGAACTCCCACCACCACCACCATCAATATGACGTCCAATTTGAACATCCATGGTACAATGACAATTCTGAGATGGAGTCCCACCTCCACTGCTTTGACTATTAACAAGTTCTTCCGTTTCAGAATTAGAATTCTTCCGAAAAGTAAAGTTGAACGAGGATGAATTATTGTCATTATGAGACCGAGGGAATTGCAGTTGAGGTTGATGACACATTGAACAACGTGGATTTGGAGTTGGATTTTCCGGTAGCAATAAATATTCACTAGGTTCCACATACACTGGCTTGACACCTGGAAAACCAGAGTCTGGTCTGGATGAGGTCAGATAATTTCTATGATTCCCTATTCCATTGCTTCCCATTTGATTTGAATTTGTATTTGTGGGTTGGTAGTGTGGATGCTGAGAAAATTTCCTTCTTATTCTTCGCCCATCTGGGTCTTTATAGTCTTCATCACTTTTCAGGAGTCGACGAGCGACTACGATGAGAGCCACTAAGATCATAAGGCCACAAATTGGGACGGCAATCACAGCCGCTCTCAGCCATACTTGATGGTCCAAATTAGATGTCATTCCAGTTCCAGAAGAAGATCCTACTCCACGAATCCCTCCACTTGAGATGGATGAAGGGTCAAAGGTGAGTCGGTTATTGACATGCTGAACTGAGGAGGGGTAGAAAGACTCTGCAGAACAATAGAAAATTTAGTTAGTTCAAACGTGATTTCACTGATTTCCATCAATCAATATGATTGCGATTCATGGTAATAATAAAATTGCTCATTAATAAATAGGATAACAAAAGCTGAAATGCAATATTATGGTATGATGTGCAATCTTTCAGGTAGTTTAAAGAACGTGCATACAAAATATACAGATATATAGAAGCAGAGAAACACTACAAAGCGGTAATTAAATGCAATGGAATATTTATTAAATTTAATAAAAAAAATTAATTAATTATAAAAAGAAAATCTAGTAACTCGGGTAATTGCACATGTCGAGTGTGCAACAGTGGACATGATTCCCGGCTCCGTCACTGCACATTTCTTGCTTCTCCCTACAAAAATCACAAAAGACAAGATCATCATTAGTATTATTATTTCTTTGATATAACTGGAGCTAATATTTGTATAGAAAAAGAAATGATAATACTCGCCCATGTTCAATTACACAATCACAAGTAAGACTTTCCTATACAAATTAACTTTTAACTCGCAGTTTCTATACAGTCAAAGTTTCCCCCTCTTGTTCTTATTATTTCCTCTCAATCAATCATTCAAACTCTGAGAAATCTTCAAACTCACAACTTAGTGCCAATGTAAATGTCAGAACTTGAGATCATGAAGTATCTCGTATCAAGTTTTTTTTTCTTTTCCTCTTCCCATCTACAGCATCGGTTTGAAACTTTTGATACTTTAGCTGTATAGAGATACCTATCCTTAGGTTTTTTTATACACAATACTATACATACATCTCTAATACATGTACTTGATAGATAAATGACTCCGAGTTCCAAAAGCATGTTCTTTCTTTCTTTCTGTTCTCATTGAATATTAATTTGATGGCTGATAGCCTCGAGTCAAAACAAAGAATTAAACTGATTCTTGACAACAAGCAAGTGAATAAATTCATTGGTAAAATCTACTATTGTGTGGCTGGCTGGCTGTCTGTCTGTGTGTGTGTGTGTGTGTGTATTCGGACTCAAAATAAATAAATACATATAAATAAAAGAAAATCAAAGAGAGTTCTAAATAAATAAATCGTGACTTCGAGAGACGGAGATTAACAAAAGTCTGGTGGGCTGTAGGTCGCGGTGAAATAATAATGAAGAAGAATATAAAAAAATATATATAATATAGTCACCTGGAGAGCATTTCGATGCAGCCCCTTCTAGCAGTGGCAACACGACCATTCCACACGGGCACACTGGCTCCATGCTGTTGACTCTGCGACGATGATGAGGAAGCTGACAAGGATGAAGATGATGATGAGGAGGAGGATGCTGTTGACGGCGAAGATTCACTTTCCAATTCTTGTACAAAGCAACCAGGTTCCAATTCTTTTCCATCTTCAGTCACTCGACGCTCTGACTTGCACATATAATTATTGGTGACACAAGAGGCGAGATTGCAATGGCATCGGACGGACATTCCTTTAAAAAAAACCAAACGAAAAACATGATTAGACTATATATTTTTTCATCATTTTCAGACAATTTTTTTTTACTTCATTTATCTATATCAATCTTTCAATGATCATTGGAATTCAAACATCAAAATCGCTATCACTCTCTCGTTATTGTTTTTATTGTTTAAAAAACTGCTTGTGTGTGTGTGTGTGTGTGTGCGTAACTCGAGTCATCTTTGTGCTTCATCATCATATTAGATTATATTATGTTTTTGATCGCATATACATGACTATTAGACTAGCGAGCGGATTAATAATGTGTTTCTTTATTGTAATCGGAATAGCGTAAGTTGATATTCCTTCACACATGTACAATACACAACAAGTGCAGATTAAGAATCATGACTGACAATGAGAGGGAGCAGTGAGAATGAAGAATAAAAATGAGGACCAACTACCACAGCCTCCTCGTATATATGTATATACTCTACCTACAGTATAATGAAGATCTACATGTGGCTTCTGGTCGTTTTCTTCTGCTCTTCAATACAGATATGTTATGTATACGCATTGCATATAATTTACCAACAACCAAAACAACAACACAGAAGCACCAGCAGCAGCAAGCAACAACAAACAGTAAGAGCAATGCGAAGAGGAGAAAGAAAAAACTCTTAAAAACTGGTTCAACATTTCAATTTAATCCGACGCTCACAATGCAATCAGTCTAGATTGATCGATTTGATGATTACCCCTTTATGCTATCCTTCAACTACCTTGTGCTCCCATCAAATTCACATTCAAACATTCAAATTCAAACTGGAAGCAAATACACAGACGGGAGTTCAATTCAACATACTTTTTTTTAACTAGTACTATTTCAAATCCTACCAGCACCAGTAGTATACAAATATACAGATATTATGATTCTTTTTCCCATACTTGCACGAGTTTTATTTTATTATCATTTTTTTTTTTTGATTCCTTCTGTCTCACCTTTATTATCATTTGTTTTTCATCTTTTTTCCTTTCCTTTAGTTTTTTAACTAGTTCTAGATTCTGGACAAAGAATCGGCAGAGAGAGAGAGAGAAAGAAAGAGAGAGCCAACCAATAAAATCTTGTTATTAAAAAAACCTATTATTTTCTCAAGCCTCAAATCTCAACTGGATTTCCTTTTTTCCTTCTCTTCTCACCACAAGTGAAAACATAACAACTAAAAACTCGCTAATCTCATACTAATCACACTACTCAAAATCAAAACTCATGCTAATTATTTCCATCTGAAGCTCCCTACACACAGAAATCTCCAGGCAAAACAACAAACAACACAGACATGAACTATTATAATGCCAATCATCAAAAGGAAATTTCAATAAGATAATTGAACATTTAAGGAGGGAAATTCCTATAGGATTTGACAATTTGACTTTAACGAGGATGAAAATTAATCGTTGCATAGTTTCCTCGGACAATCAACAATGGATAGTGAGGTCACAACATGTAAGAAAAATGTCGTCTTGATCGTCTTGATTCCTTGATGTCAACTCCAAATACAGAAAGGACATTTACAATGTACAAAGATGCAGTGTCAATTGTCTTAAATCTTTTTAAAGGTAAGGAATTTAACAACATGTTGATGTGAACTGACTGACTGAGAACAACAACAAGAGAAACCGACGGTATATTATATTATAAAAATATACCCAGCTATAAATACTGACTAACTCGAACAAGACACGACAAGACATTCTCATTCAATTCTCCAGTCTTCTAATGGTCCAAAAGTGTGTGTATGTGTGTGTGTGTGTTGTAAGGAGGAAAGAAAAATGTGAATGCATTCCAGAGATGCAAGTGATGCTAATCAAGCTACTTGATGTAAGACTTGAGTGTGTGTGTGTGTGTGTGTAACTGTGTACAAAAGAGTAACAAAAGACGAAGTCCAAGAAGGGAGGGCAAATACCAAAACTTAAAACTAAGGTAAGAATTCCAATTCCTCTCAAGAATTCTCATCTCGTCCACATCATTATGATGATGATGATTTGAGAATCTTTACTCACTTAGAGTCACCTGTACACACATACACACCACTTGAGTACAGAACTATTAACAAAGCCACAGCTAAAGCTGTTTTGCTTAGATTCCAGTATAATTATTGGTCAAGAATTCAAAATTACCCCATAATCAGCAATGGCAATGGAGAAGAAACTAAAATGCTAATTTCAATAGTACAATACATAGCAGCTATCCACTTGGTAATAAATATATATGCATGTAGATACACACAGTTGAGACTCGGGACTCGTTACGAGGACCAAGTTCAAATTATCATTAGATCACGCTTTCTTTCCTTGTACAAATGAGATACAGTCCGCGTCAATTACAATGGCAAATACAAATACACACAAAAATCTACATTTTTATTCTCCTGCTAACCAAAGTCAAGTCGAGCGTGCTGTCATTCATTAAACATTTAATTTTCAACTAATTTTCTGTCCAGTAGTTTATATATACAGGGAGATTGCTAAAAACTGAATGTACCTATATACAGATACAAACTTTTGCCCTTTTCATTCATTTGCTTAAATGGAATTCGGAAAATTGTGTGCATGTAAATGTAAAGGAATGAGAAGAATCTTCTACATTCGACAGGGGAAATCTATAAATGGGAAGAAATTACAAGAACTCGTATATGCGATGGTGATGATTTGACTTTTTCCATAGATATATACATATAGAGGATGAATGATGAATATCGAAACGGTTTAAAGTGTAAGACAATGAATGAATTAATGAATAAATTTGGACAGGAAAAGGGAAGTTGAGACTCTCTCTCTTTGGTCTCTGAATTTTTCTGTGGATTCTCAGTTTAGACTTTCAGATGAACACACACATACATACACACCAAGGTGAAGAAACAAATTCAAATTTGAATTTGAATTTGAATTTGAATTTGAATTTAAATTCACCTAAGGCCGAATGCCGAATCTGAGCACAGATAATCTAGATGTGCCTAATAATAATAATAATAGGACTATGATACAAACAATAAAAAAAACTATGTACAGTTTCATTCTATACCTGTGATGACGATCCCTCCAATGTTCAAGCATTCTTTTTGTTTATTGTTAACGTGAGATAAAAAAAGGTAAAAAGTGTACAAACATGTACCTACATACACACAGTACAGTAGAGTATGTATATTATGTGTACACAAATGAAAGGATGAATCTCTGAAATTTTCCTTGTTCTTGTTGTTGAAGCGAAGGAATGCAGATCACGAAAGAAGAAGAAAAAGAAGAGTCCATGTATTTTTATATGGAGAGGAGGAAAAAAGTTGGAGAACACAGAAAATAAAAGGCCTCATAAGTACTTAAGTACCATCCATCCAGCCAGACCATCCATCTTTACTCAACCGAGATAGGATGCTGATAGGACATGTGCCTTTTCTATTCTCCTCCCTATACACACACATACACGAAACAGATAGAACCAGAGAGAGAGAGAGAGAGAGAGAGAGAAGGATTTTTTTCAGAGAACTCACTTTTAAACTTCGGGTCATCTCCAGGTAAATAAATTTACCAACTCAACCAACTTACGTTTTACGTACACACATACGATTTACTAAACACACAAATAATTCACGTATGACGGCCGTCCACTTGCCTACTCAAACTGCTACTCAAACGATCAAAATTAGTCTTTATAATTTCTCTTCTTTGGAAAATGGAAACGAATAAATATCCCAGAAAAATACACACAGGAACACTCAAAAACTTTTCTCATTCATTCATAATTAGTGGTGGATTTGGAGATGGTAAAAAAAAATTGAAAAGATTTGAAACTAGAGTAAAACAATATCTGAACACCTTCGACTTTCAATGTAATGACTTTTTGAACAAATTAAATATTATACACATGAACACATTCCAACACACATTATTATTCAATCAGCAATCAGTACATTTTTTTTGCTTTTGTTTTTCTACCCCGAGACCCAGCTCGGGAGTACCCCCTCGCATTAATAATTCCAGTGTTTCTAAATGAACTCAAGTTGGATGATGAGAGAGACATGAAACTGTAGTACTGTAGTAACTGTAGTATTTATATATAGTTAATGGATAAGAGATATTCAAAATTGAAAACAAAAAAACGCAACGTATGAGTTTGCTTTGCTTCCTTTTCCATTAATGTAAGTATCTATACCGAAAAGCACACGCTGCCACTCCACATGCACTATATACAAAGAACATCCTCTTTGGCTCAATACTCAATAGTGCATTGTATAACGACATGTATGTACATCAAGTGAAGTTGTGAGTATATAGTCAAAGATATGAATGTAGTATGTAGTGAAACGTAAAACCCTCGCGAGATTTACATCCTGTCTTAATTGCGCTTCCACCCATATTCTTTTGAAGGAACCTTCGGCTCACTCAAGATAAATCCACAACAATCCAACTGAATCCAACACACACACAGTACAGAGCGTATACTGTGTATACTTTTACTTGGAAGAATTATTTCTACTCTTCATCCTGCTCATTTCTAAAACTAAAACTAAACACAGGCATAAAACATTTGAGTACAGAAAGGAACACAAAAATGCTTCCACACTGAAAATGAAATGAAAACTTCCACTTCACGTGGAATTTCATTTGAGCTCTTGGACTGTCAGTAATGTTACAAATGTAGTACATAAATATACATGTATATTTATGTATGTATACGTCATACGTATACATATATGATGAAATGGTTAGCTCACAAAAAAAAAAGTCATAACGAAATTCGCACAGCTTAAGAAGACCAACGATGGGCTCAGTTGAACAAATAATATATGTGATTAACGTAAAGAAACCTACCTGAAACAAAAAAACTAGGGAAAATTATTACGGTTTGTTTGAGGCATTTCCTTTCTCGAAATCCATTCTCCATTGTCTACAGTTTAAATCATAGTAGATTTACGATCAAATCCGCTGAAAGTCTGCTACATGTGTCGGTGTAAGTCTGGTAACGTAAACAACCGGGAAAAGGATCCAAAATGCATACAGACAAGACACAGAGTGTCACTGTAGTAACAACAACAGATGAAGCCTTGTACAAACTCAGACTGTGTACACATCTCAGTCCCGCAGTTTGTTATTCCTACAATACAATTATATTCCTTCCTCTCCTATATTGAGTTACTGGAGATAGCTCAAGTAACTTCATATATTACATATTACACACCATTACACAACTCCAATACAGTAATTAGTTGAATGTAATTTGAGTCAAGAGTATTGAATCGTTATTAGGAATGACAACAACCATACATTTAATTCTCCATTTTCAATTTGAATAAATATCAAATGTGACTCAATACCATTTATATGTAGGATAAAAAAAAAACAATTCATGTTTAGATTACATATGTATACTGCTCTTGGATTGATGAATTATTTCAATTTTTGTTGAGCTGGTGACTGTGAGTAAGTCCAGTCAGCTTGTCAGTCAAGTTGTAGAGAGTACATACAGAGCCAGATGCTCTATTAATCTTCGTGGTGGTGCCGAGTTGAAGTCCGCCGTCGTCTTGTGTCGCCGACAATAATACAAAGCTTTGCTTTTGATTAGGAATGATTGTCAACAACGATGGCTCGTCGTCGTCGGTCGTCATCATCATAATATGTAGACATGAATTTTTCGTCTGCTCCCTTCACAAATACAATCGTCGCCCACTACTTTTTAACTCACCATTTGAGTGTATAGGTATACATAATAAGTAATAATATGATTTCTAGAATTTTTTCTACCTATATTTTATCCTCGGCTCCATTTATTTTTCATTCAACAACCATTCTCATGCATAAGGTGACAACTTCAATTCAAACAATATTTTGCAGAACTTGTACATACTTTACAGATACATATATGTAACCACGACTGCTATCAAATATCCAATTGATCAACTCCCGATGTGTACATACCAAAAAAAAATTATCACATATCAACTTCAAGGGTTGACACAGTTTTTCCGAGCCGAATGAAGTCACTTTTAGATTCTATTTCTAGTCTTCTTGCGTAATTGCATCAACATCAAAGCTGTCTAGTCATTTTACAATGAGAAGAAAACGAAAACAAAACGTTTCGTTAGCCAATAGAATAACTTGTGAATGAGAATAGTCAATAACCTATTCTCTATTCGTGCAGACTGTAAATACAAAAGATCAACGTATTCTTATTGAATTCAAAATGAAATAATGATAACAGAAAAAGGGACAGCAATTGACAGATGAGAATAGGAGAAAAGACGGGGAGCTTTTCTTGAACTGAGCCTTTCTTTACTGGCACAAGACCACGAACAAAAGATCTACAACACAAAATACAATGGACTCAGGAAACGGAAAACGAAAAGCCAGCAGCCACATTCACTCTACGTCTACACAATGTATTTTTTTTGTCCAGCTAAATCCGATTGTAGTAAAATGAAAATGATTATGGAATGAAGGATTAAACTTCAAACTTGAAAATTGAATTCTGAAACTTAAACTGGCAAAAAAATACACTTTTCATTTCCTCGATTTCCTATTACATATACATAATTCTATTGCAATGAAGATTGAAAAAGCTTAATTAAACTGAGATAGCTGCAAGCCTTCAACTTTCCATGAATATGAATATGCATTCATGAAATACATGAACAAGACTTCAATACTACGAAAATTTCAATTTCATCCGAGATCACTTTCAAAAACTTTCAACTAAACACACTTTTTTTCTCTTCTCCTTCTTTTCGTAATATGTACTCTCTCTCGAATCTCGATGCTTTTTGTAATAGTTTGTGTGTTATTCAACTCGGTGTCTGTTTGTTTACCATACCGTATAGTAATTAATAATATATGAATTTAATTTATTAGCTGCCATCTCAATTCTTAAAAACCTGTTTTTCTTTCTGTTTCAGTTTTCTTAGACTGTAGAACTCGAGAGAGGATAATCAAAGCCGTATTTGAACGCCAAAGTCCAAAAACTTTTTCTCAGTCTCGTGCTCAACTATACATAAACTATACACACACATTTTCGTTTTTCTTTTCTTTCTTTTCTTCGTCTTCTTTGCATTCAAGTTGATCACAATTTACACACTGGGAGCAACAGTAATAGCGATAATCATATAGTGGAAGCAGCAATAAGGGGCAAAGTCAAAGAACCACGTTCATTATCCCTGAATCTCCCACATAATCGTATTATATATCCAGGCAAAGTTTCAATTAGTTTTTATCACAGTTCAAAATCTCTACCCCTTTCATAATCGCTACCATCCATCTGTATCCACATATGATTTCCCTTTTCATTTTTGCAGTCAACATGTGTACACATTTTGTATGCATGTGTAAAACTTTGTTTGGGTTTTGAATGTGAAAAAAAGAGTGTACTTTGTTTTCCTACATGAACTGTCTTGGATTCATAAGTTATCTATAAAAAGACTCAAACTCTAAATACCTATGCAAAAACTTGGTTGTGTTTATGAAGAGTCTGTCACACAAACACACACACACACACACAAGTCGCGAAACAAGAAAGGAACACGACGAAATCATGTTTTTTTTCAAATGTGTTGTGAGTCTTTGAGTCTGTTGAGGACATTGAACATGATGATGCTGATGAGATAGCCCACAGAGCATGGCTAAAGTAAATAAAGTTGAAGATTTAGCTGAAAGGCTTAAATTATGAGGAAGAATGAGTACATAAAGATGCTCACTAGTTGATTTACGCTGGATTTACAAGCATATACTACATAGACGGGAAATAGTTCGTGAATAATCGATTACTATTACTATAAAGGGTTAACCATTAAATCAACCGCAACTCTATATGAGCTCTCTGGTCTTTGGTTGTAAATCTCTTGAGACCGTCACAACTACCCACCTCACACAACCCAACACACAATCCTCCATCATCCCTATACACATTTTTATTCATTCATATTCCACATATTACTTTATCAAATCCTCATTACTCGACCCCTTATATGTATACAGTCCACCTTCTTTCTTGGCTAATATTCACACTCATTCTAATAGAATGATTCTATATACCTTTCCCCATTGTACATTTAACATTTAATATGCACACACTTTCTTTCATTCCTTTTACAACTTGCAATTTTTTCTCCCAAGTTTCAATCAAATTCGCATACATACATATAACTGAAGATGAGCTCGATTATATTTAATTTCCCTTTTAAACAAGTCATATGCAAGGTAATGAGGGCTGATTATAATACAATTAAAATAATATTAACTTGCACTTGTTCAAACATGAAAAATGGGACTCTTGACTCCTGATTGATGTGCACACATGAATAAATAGGACGACAGAGACACAGAGAGAGAGAAATGATGGAAGTTGTTGACTAAATATTACATATTGTTAATTGATAATGTGGAGAAGGAAATTGAATGCAAGGGTTGAATGCAGGGGTTATTTACATAAGAAAGAAGGGATGATGTTGATTGTGTTTGCTTACAGCTTAGACTGCATCCATAATAAATATAATACAAGAAAGAAGAGAGAACACGTGAGCACAATAAAATACAGATGGAATGGTGAGCTGTGTTCATGGGGAGTTCTAAAACCAACAACTCCACAGGGATACATTTGGGATGCATTATCCCTTACCTTTTTGTTACTCTCGTCATCACTACGTTCCATGTCATGTGCATATGGCGTCCGAGAGTTCCAACCAACCATGCCTGTATACTTTTTACCTGGTTTTTCAGGGCTTGAAACTTGGAACAGTATTTATGTATATGTATACTACTAACTACTAACAGAGGCGGCCTCGGCTCTGAACCTCCTTATGTTTAAAAGACTCTTAAGTTATAAGCTTGAGTTCATTTTTTTTTCTCCATTTGAATTTTTTTTTCCTTCCATTCTTTTTTGTGAATACAAAGCAAATAGAATAGAAATACAAAGGGAAACGATTAGATACATAGACAAAACCAACTTTTGTATAATGGCAAGCTCAACTCAACACAACTTGGATGCAGACTAGACTGGAGAAGAACTGGAAGTAATCAAATAATTGACCAGTTCTCTGAACAACAATACTGAGCAGGTAAAATAAATATGTACACAATGTGACTACACACACAATACAATCACAAGGGATTATACACCGCTTTATTCTTCCCTAAGAACCTCACGATAAACTCTACAAATGATTTCACTTATTATTACATTTCAATAAAAATGCTTTTTTTTTCTTCCTTTTTCAATTCATGATGATTGAACAAAATCTTAAATTGATACTAGAAATTCAAGGCACATGACCAACCACAGAGATCTGCTATAGTCTGAACGAAAAGAATGAATTCAAATGTTTACCTTACATCCGTTTTAATTAGTTGACTAAACACACAACATACATATTAGAATGGTGTCATGAGCAAATCATTCCATCCCAGCTTTTCAAGTTCAAAGTCACAAACAAACAAACACCCAAGAAATTATACTAACAACAAAAGTACATTTGTGTGTGTTACATAAAAAATTGAGAGTGAAACAACGAACGGAGAAAAAATGTGAACGGCGTCGGAGGGTCTTTAATACTTGACGTTTTCACGTGAAATCATCATCATCACCATCGTCATTTCCATTTCAATATACAGAAGAAGAAAAAACGTAAAAGCGTTCCAGTACAGACAGAGTTGAGTCTAGTAGTCTAGTCTAACTCTACATACATACATATAACATTCAAATCATTCATGTGTAGTACACATATATATATATAATAATGGAAAGACAAAGAGTCACGCACGGTTTTCAGAGACAGTGTGTGAGTGTGAAAGCGGTGGCTTTAATCCCTCAAGTTTAAGTTTAACTCAAATTATATAACCCAAAGTATACTGATAGAACATTGAATATCATGCAATACTATTACTATTTGGGAGACTTGGTGCTGCGTGTATGCAGAACAAAAAAAAATCTTTTTATAAAATTTAATATTTCCTCCATCTGTACATACACAGACACAGCTCTCTCAATTTTCGTATCATATGCCCAAAGAATGGAAGAAAACGAGGAAAATTTTAATTGTACCGGCTATGATATAAATATGTAGGAACATGTGAATATCTGTTCCTCTTTATAAGCACACATACAACAGAGAACCAGACCGCCGAACGCTGAAAGATTACAAGCAAAAAAGTATAAAAATGTACACATATATATATATAAATGGTGGAGGATGAACAGAAAAATCCCATTGCACCGTCTCGGTACTCTCTTGTAATTACATCTAATTACAGCTACACACACACATATTACACTTGGTCTCAAACTCTTTCAATTCTATGCAAGGAATGACTATGAATGAGTATAATGATAGCGGTCCACTTCACTATCCAAATATACATATGGAGGGGGAAAAAACGTTGTACATACTCTGAAAATTTGTACACATCCCAAGTCATGAACCATGAGAGTAGAAAAATATATTCATACAAAAGATAATGAGATATCTTTTTCATGGAAGGTAATTCAATTTAGAACATAAAAGCAAATATTACACTTGAGTGACAAAAACTTCACATCATTGCATTGACGACAAAAATAACACTCTCTGACCCCTCTCAAATATAAGAACTCTTCAAAACTAAAAACAAAAAAAAAACATTTCCCTATTCGTGTACTACTAGGGCGTTGGCATATGGACTTTACTGCTCTTTTGTCGGTGGAAGAGCCAAAAAATGTAAGAAAAACTGAAAAATACATAAAAACTGAAAACTCTTGCCAAAAAATTCTCCCCTAAAAATATTCTACCTGTGTGTGTAATGTGTAAATACTAGTTACAATAAAAATGCAATGAAAAGTACTTGACTGTGTTTTGTATTTTGTGCGAGGACATTAAACTGTTCATCATGGTACAGATAAAAACAAAAGGGCTGTGTTTTGTACACTGAGCGTTAGTCGTTAATCGTCGTTTTAATTATTATAATTTAGTCTATTTAGTCTATTCCGGTCTGAGTGCTTAATGTTAATAGTACACTTTACAGTTTACTTTCTGGATGGTCATATATATAATAAAAATATACCTGATGTCCATTCACTATATAGTGGAGTACTTTGAAGTTTGTCTGCCTATATAGACAGATGAAAAACAATTTAGTTTCCATAAGAAGTGTATAATGACAAACAACCAAGTTAAGTAAACCGATAATAATGTTTAAAAATCCAAACGGAAAAGACCGTGGCGTCCACACGCATACTAAAAACCAGCCGTATATACAGCCATGAGTAAATTGTATATACACTGTCATTTCATTTCCCAACTCGCATGCAATCCAATGCTACACTAATCACAATGTAAGAAAAAAAAGTATTGAAAACTTCCAGACTATATAGAAAACAGTCTAGAGACCTCATTGCATTGTCATTATCATAACCCATCATTTTCTTGATATTCATATTCGTTCTGGTTTTTCCTCCCAAAATTACATGGTTACGCGTAGTGTAAATTCCTTGTAACACACACGCTTTCTCTCATACAATATATAGCATGACATCACACTGGACAAAATCCCTACATGGTCATTAACTAATACTCAATCAAAATTATTTCAATTCAAATACCAACTGCCAAATGCACAACTAATAAAAATAAAGATGAATAAAAATATTCAATCTACTAATTTTTATTAATATCAAAATCCCGTGTACGTGTGTGTGTACATTTTGTGGGACTTTGTAGTAATAAAACGACTTGAGCCAGTCAACCAATCCCTTCACATCTTTTTAATGATTGTAAATATTATTTACTATTTGTTGGTACAAGTTTCGTGCTGGATTTATAATATACGATATATTCGATAATAGTAAGGAGTTAAATGCATGGTTGCTATAATACATATATACAAATAGTTATGGTTATACGTTGTAAAATTTTAAAAGCCCAGTTCCGAAGTACAGGTAGAAAAAGACGAAGGGAATAGCAATGTGAAGGGAATATGTAATTATATTAGATGATGTTTTCGTTTTTGTCTGCAGTACCAAAACCAAAAAGCTTTTTTCCACTAGCACAGTGAAAAGAGTTTGTACATGATATACATGTTTGTGTAGCTTGGAATAGTTGTTGATGAGGCAAGGGAAGAAAGGCGTAATCTCAGAGATTCTATGTTCCTCTCTCTCCCTCTCTCATTCTAACTCTCTGAATGTTTTACTCCTTTTAGCTCTTGCTCTAGTATAGTTCAATGCATGAGCGAATGTGTATGTGTGAGCAAAAGTATGTACTCTTTTTCACCATATTCAAGTTGGAATAATGGTGAGGTATATAAACATCCCCCCAAAAAAACTACGAGCACGCTATAATTATATTGCATTACTATGGCGTCCCTTTTTACTAACTATCCTGCACATGCACAGAATTTCAGACAGTCTCCACATAATGATCGGCCAAAAATGAAGAAGACGAAGAGAGAGATCCAGGTAAATAATCACAGGTAAAACTCAATGGGCCGGTGTCTTGAATTCATCCTTTGAATCTAACATCTCTCCAACCTAATTGATGCACTGGAGTCAGAGAAAAGTAAAAGAAAGAAGAAGAAAAAAACCATGTGGCGAAACGTCCTCATATGCTCACATATGATATGAGTATATTCTGTCAAACAAAGGAATTAGTGTATGCAATTGTTAAGAAGGAAAGGAAGACTTATTCCTTGTCAATCCGGAGATTCGTGTTTTTCCAAATTTCCGTTCCGTTCCCGATCCTCCTCCTGTATTTATCACTAATTTCCCAGTCGTTCGACAGACAATGAGAACCAAAAAGGCTGAACCTGATGTTCATGAAAAATTTCTAATGTCACTTTTCGGATTATTTCTCAGTCGGCATCCTCCCCCTCTACACACAAATCCCCTCAATATTTCCTCAACATAATCCTCTAGAGACGCTCATTTAGACTAGAAATCTGGATTTCTAGTAGGCGTCAATTTTATGCTTCTTTAATGATTGTACGATTTTACTCTGTTATTATTCTTACATCATTACAACAAAGATAGCATTGTGTTCCCCTTTCGAATCTTCTCCATTTGACTCTAATTAAAAAATCTGGACCAAATACCAAATATAAAACCAGAAAAAAACATGCCTAATAATAATTACGGCATCTTACTATGTATAGCTCCACTCCTCTTAATTAATCAACAATTCTTTCCAATCTTCCTCCAAAGTACACTTTATACAATTTTTTATACTGTCCAAGAAACGCTGGCAACTGAAAACTGACCATGACCTGAAGCCTAGGTTAGTTAAAAAATACAAATGTAACTACGTACAACCCACTTGGTATTGGTAAGATATTAGCAAGTAAGATATTATAGTTCTTTTCTTGGTTTTGTAGTAGGTATGTCTATGTATAGGTCAGTGAGGAGTTGGTGGTGAAGGCCAAAAGCTTAGAAGGAACCAGACTAAAGAGTTAAAAAGTTGGGTGAACTGAACATGGACGAAGAAATCATGCAAAATATGTACTAGTACAATATATATCCTTTCCTCTTTCCGGGAGTCCTGGAGTTGTAGCAAAAGGACAAAAAGATCCCTTCGAGTCGATTGTAGAGAAGACTTGCAGACTAGACTTGAGTTGTAAACTGTCGCCGAGTATACTTGGTACACTAATATATGTATCTACATATATTGAATGTACTATCCTAGTCACTACGAGTGCAAAGAATACTGTAGAGTAGAGTCCTTGCTACGAGTGAGACCTTCAAAAACGTAGAGAAAACTTAAAAGCGACTTCCTATTATTATTGTTGTATGTACATACTTCTTTTGACTATTTCATATACATAAATGGTTTTGACTGGATTGCTGTTCAAGATCTATACAAGATAGGATGGTCAGTTATTGAGTATAGATATTGTAAAACTATCTACATACATACATGTTTGTATTGTAGTTCATTTATGTATGTACCTTTTAATTTTATAGTGTTGGTATACCAGTTGTCATTAACAAGACCAAAGACTGGAAGATCCAGCTAAAGTAGGTACAGTGTGTGTATGATTGAATATGCGTGTACATGTGAAGTGCGATCAACATTTTAAAATTTATAAGGTGAACAACAACGACGACGACGATGAGGTGCGGGAGACAATAAACCAAATGGATTTTCAGGATCCGTCACCAACAATGACATGACTTTTCCATTACCCACTCACTTCTCTACTTCTCTCTAGACACACCAGAGAACATTGTAAATCAATTCATCTATCATAATAATAAAGCATGTGGATGTGGATATCATTCCACGTATCATTACATATATCTATAAATAATAATTATTATTATATTTCTACACATAACAACATCAGAAATGAGATCAAATGATACATCAGATAGGCATCATCATTTTATATCCAGTCCAACTCAAGTATCAAATCAAATTTAATATTATATATAATATATAATATTACATATTATGTATACGTATTATGATTGTATGTCCTCAGGGGGGAAATTCTTTCAATGTAACGGAAACTCTGATTCCGATTTGATTCCTATTCTGAATTAACTATTCACTTGACTTGATAATAATAATTATACATAACTAGGTATTATTCTAATTCAATCAAGCCAAATAGCCCAAAGCTTGTAATAATCGTCTAATCTCTTTCCATAAAATGATATTTTGATACTTACACATTGATACTGACATCTCACGAGTATTGTTTATATTTAACTGTATACTCATTGTCAGTAAACTCACAGTGCGATTAGTCTATTAACATCTTAAATTTACTCGCTTGTATAATAAATGAATATCCATAACTTAATGAGCATTGGAGCCGAGTCTGAACTAAGTATAAATTATTGTGCATATAACTCTATATGATGAGAGAAATGAGTGGTCAGTTGGATGTGGGATTTGGAGTGTTGAATGCAGTATGTACATACATACGAGAAAGCCAGCAAAGTGAGGGGGGAAAAGCAGACGAACAGATGGACAGCTGAAGGTACATACGTATGTAGGTTGATAGTGGATGATAGGGCTGAGAGCGATCGAGCCTGTCGCCAAGAGTCCTACATATACACCGGATTATCACAATTATTGCCCTTGTCCATTATCCATTATCCGTATGGCTCCCAGTCTATTTTACCATTAATACTGACTAAACCAAAACCAAAACTAAAGTAAAGTAAATAAATACCACAGCTTCTTCTTCCTTTTGTCTTCTCTTTCCTTTCTCCTCCAAACGCAGACACACTACCACAACTAGGTATGTAATACATACTATGTATGCACTTACTACAAATACAAATATGTTCATAATACATACATACATACCTACTTACATGCAGATATAAATACCACGAACCATCATTATAGTATTAGTTTGTACTTTCCCTCTAACAAACTAACAGTCTCTTCTCTCCTATAATTCCTAATCTCTGTATAAAAATCCTGACTTCTTCAAGGAAATTATATATTTAATTAACCAGTCTAATTAATCTTCAAATTTAATACCCAAGTCTAGATAGCTGGATATCAATTCTCCATCTCAATGCAATACAATTAAAAGGAACATGTCAAAATAAAAACGGAAAGAAACTAAATAGGTATTTTATATAATAATATATGTATATGTTTGTGTTTGCATGAAATTAATTATATGCAACCAAAAAAAAAAAAAACAACCTGACATGGGAATTCAATGCAAATAGTATAAACTAATTTGATGAGTCCAAAGGCGAAGACCAAACTAACTCGTAACTCTGGTAAGTACACATAGAATAATCTGTGTATTAGTAACCTTGTGAAAACTAGATTCGGATTCGCTAAAAAAAAGTATATACTTTCTAGATTCGCTTTAAAAAAAACAAGCTCAATCAACAGACGCCATATCGCAGACAGACGTACGGCGACAATAATTTCCTAAAAGTTTCTTTTGTGACTCTCTTTTTGCCAAGGGCTCTCCTTATCCTTCCATTCACAACGTAAATACATACGCATACAACAATATGCAGGAAAATATACTTAGCTATACATACCTGTTCTTGCCCTCCTATCACCTTGTGTCGTCTGTGTGTCGTTCGCTAGTTGTGTATATTTTCCATGTATGTACTCACACACACACACACACACACACATACATACATATTCTAGAGTAGTTTTGTCTTTAGTCTGTACGTACATATAATACTACATACAGTAAACACGGCGAAAGAACTTTCGTATACATGCTGTGTTTGTGTGCATACATATACTACTGTAATGTAAATGTAAATTCCTATTTCACAGAATGCAAAATGAGAAGACGGCGGGCGCCAAAGAGGCATCATTGGCATTTGGCAGGAAATTCTCATATTTTTTCCATTCGTTTTGTTTTTGTTGTTATCTCGAGTAAAGACTTGACTCCTTCTTCTTTCATGTCTACTAAATGTTGAAATATGGGAATTGAACATTGAAATAGAGGGGAATTTAGAACTCATCAGATAAAATAGAATAAAAAAAATTCAGAGAGTGTGTATATTTCTTTCATAAAGGCTAACTTTTAATGTTTTACCACTTCCATATTTATACATACAGATATGTACACAGGAAATAAAAAATTGATTTTCAATTCACACATACGAATTTCAAGGACTTTTGCAGGAAATAATATTGATATCAATTTTATATTCATGCAGATGACTAAGATGATGATGATAAGAGTCGAACATGTTTAATATTTAGATATTGATATTATTGAGGATGATTGCCAAAATCAGAATGTTTCAGTTAAACTTCAAAGAATTCTGTATTCCGTGTATCACAGTACAACTGCAAGATGATATCATTCATGAATGTTTATAGTCAGCTCCAATTGGAAGCCTCCAAACATCAAAAGACAAATTACGAATGCAGACGTAAATCTTAAATATGATTTTTGTTTTGATTTTATATGAAGGCCTCCATTTTTCACATGAAAATTTAAATGTAAACCTTTTCTTTCGGTTTCTACAAACATTTCATTATAACTGTCAAGTTCAATAAACTGAGCAGTGTGACCGTACAAAATACTTGAAAAAATTGTGGATTGAGAGCTACATGCCATGAAAATGAAAGGACTCAAATGATAAAACACTACTGAATTGCCACACAAATAAATTATACAAGTGTTATAATATTAATAGCAATTCTGGACTGTCAATCAAGTTGAAACAATAAACCGCACAATGTATAATCCGAATAACTCAATGTACTATACAGAGATTACAGATTAGCAAAATGAAATGGAAATATATATAGGGAACATAAAAGTTTTAAAAGTGTTGATAGAGAATAGAGAGGACCACTGAAACTAAATGTGTGTGCAATACCGACACATCATATCATATTCACATAAATATTATGTCTTATGTTTTAATCCTGTCAAGTTTCAACAAAAACTTCAATGCAAAATGTACCAGTTGTTGGTTTGCTATTGCTACTGTTGTTCTTTTGTTCGTCACCGTTTTTGTGTCTTCCCCAGTGACTATATATGATATTTAAAATATGCTGATCATATTATATTATAACTTATACCCTAAGTACATAAATCATTTATGATAAATGTATTGTTAAACAAAATATGTAAAGGAAAGAGGAAAAAAAGAATCTAGTCGTTCTCATCTATGAATTTTCTATAACATGTATTGTATAATAATTGGTACATGTATGTACAAAAGTTGATATCAGTCTGTACTCACTACTCACACATCATGACAAAAGGGCCAACATTCTGAGGAACTATAAAAATATGATTTATGTCCCGACACTCATTTTTGCAGAGCTCACTATGTCCTTCCAACCTTCCAATCCCACTAAATGAATTACTGTTTACTCTTTACCATACATACTTAATAATAATAATAATACATATTAACAGAAAGGAAATGCTACTTATAAGTATTAGTATTATTATACAAAAGCTTTTGAATTCGACAAAAAAAACACAAAGAGTTCTGTTTTCTGCTGTTGTTGTTGTTGTACTTGTACAGATATAATAATAAAAATACCTTTTGTACATCAACTTGTCGCTATTATTTATGAATTATTTTGTATCGATTCGATATGGATAAAATCCATTATATGATATGATAAAACACTGTCCATGTCATTGTTGACTCAATGACTAATTTGTCTTTTATTTGCTCAATCTAACCGGAGCAGACATCCCGGAGTTTTTTTAATATATTGTAATCAGTATAGCATTAGCATTGTTGAAGCACCACTACACTAAAAAAACTGTAATCATCAACCATGATGATGATGATGCTCGTAGTGTACATACAAAATGTCAATGACTTAACTATATGCTTGCTTGAGCTAAAAAACCTATTTATAATATACAGCTATGTATTCACCTATACAAACAATATACAAGTAGTTTATAAATGCTCATAATAGTCATAATATTCTATACTACATATTATTATGTAATGAACGATCAAAACTAGATATGATACGATAGAAATTGGATTTATAATTCGCCATGAGCACATGACATGTGTGAGTCAAATATGTCAATGAATAGTAGAGTATGTACATATAAGTATATTGGAAATTGCAATTTTTGCAAAATACCTGTTGCTTTCGGGGTTGGATTCTGGCTCACTTTGTGCCCACCAGGTATTATTTGATGGTCATCGTTTTGTTCGTGAACATTGTCAACATTCAAAATGTTTTTGGTTTGCCATTTTCCCATTTTACTAGTATCACTTTGAGTTCCCTCTAAATTGTCTTGGAAAGACGAAGAGTCTTCATTATCATTATCACCAGCACTTTGATTTTGACTCTGGGTATTTCCACCTTCATTCCCATTTTCACCGGTGACATGAACACGACGAACAAGACTGTCATTATTATTATTATTATTACTTATATCCCTATTAAAATCTACACTCAAACCACCGGGTTCCGATCGAAGAATCATATCTGATGAGGATGGACTTGGACTAAATGAATTGGAATCTGAACTGTCCTCCAATGTGCTCCTTTTATCTTTATGTTTAATTAATTTATTATTACTATTTACTTCCCTCCTTTTCCTTTGATAAAGATGTTTTGTTGGAGATCTTTCCATATCCATTATTATTATTATGTCAGAGTCAATCTAACTTTACAATAAAAAATTATACAAATACTCAATCACTATCCGAAGCACGATCAAAAATTTCTTCCATCAGATTTCAGATGTTCAGAATATATAGTCAAAATTCAGAAACTGTGCGAATACGAATCTCAATCTCAATATTATTTTGTCACTTAAATTAAATACAGAATGAACACGTAATTGCTAATTACAAATAATAAATCTCAAAGAACAAACAGTTTCACTCGAAGACAGACACAGTTACTTATAGCAGTTCAGTTAGTGGTTATTTGATAATATGTCGTTTCTTCAAAATATTATTATTATTATTTTTGAACAATAACACTTGTGCTCCTTGGAACTTGTATATTTATTACACAAAATACTACAACAGAAAACAGTGTTTTTTTTGTGTATTATTCAACAAACATGTACTGAACAGGGAGAGGAATATCAAAAAATGTGTGTATGAAAACAACTATACTGGAGCGCTTTAACGAACGTCCGCTCGTTCACAACGTCTGAATTGAAGTGAAGAGAGAAATGAAAACCCCCAACGAAACGTCGAGGAAAAAAGAGCAGTGTGTGTGTTTCTCTATATATTTTCTACACGCACACTGTGAAAATACTTATATATTGAAAGTTGAACCAGACTAGTATTTACTACATATAATAACCAATGTCTACAGTACTCTACAGGCGTCTACAATACTCTGGAGCTCTGGACCTTAAAATCAACATGTATATAGCCATAAGCAAAAAGGAAAAGCTGCCTCAGGATTCATATATGTATACAAATACGATGCCGATGCCGATGCCGATGCCTCAAAACAAAAAGCCCAAAAACTTAATGTTTTTTTTTATATAAGTAAGTAACAATCAACTCATAGACTCATACCATAGCATAGGAATGGAATACATATGTACATACCACCATTATCATCTGGATTACCTTTTCCATCTGTACTGTATACCTTTCCCACCTTTAATCAAGACCAATTTTCTTTCATTCTATATGGATAAAGTATGTAGTAATAATCTGTAGCCAAATTCCGTAAAAGCTCACCATTATTATTAAATTACATATTAATAATATGTATATGTAGAATATGATATTATACAATGGAACGAGAAGGAGAGTTTTTCCTTTTCCATTTTAATATTTTAAGTCAAGAACGACGACAAAAATAAGTCAATGAGTTTAAATATGTATACATATTTGAGTTTTGAGTACATTTGATCTGTTTCACTTGTCAATCTGATAACGATAACGATAACTGAAAAAGTCTCATTAAGATGAGAAGAAACGGGGCCAGGAATGACGAATGACGAATCGTAATAAGAGAAAGAAGTTTATTGTTTTTATTATATTGATTATTGATACTGCATAGATATATAGATATAGTTGTTAATGACGAGTACAGTAAAACTAACTATGATAAACTATGAAGTTAAAAGTTAAAAGGCTTTCAGCATTAAGAATTATGGAAATGGAAACTTTAATGATGGTTGGTTGGTTTGATATTGAGAGGACTGACAATGAGCCTTTTTCCAGTTTTAAAACATGGTCGGTCTGTGTCTGTGTGTGTGTGTGTGTGTGTGTTTCAGACGAAAACTAAAGACAGATAGAAAGAGCTCTTACTGATTACTGTATACAGTAATGTATGAGCAGGCCTAGGAGTAAGAACAGAGAATATACAATACATACGGCGGGGGTAAGGCGCCGTCATCATGTAGTCAGACTGCTGCCAGAGAGAAGTAAAACCAATGGTAGGGAATGGGTATGTACAACATACATACTACATAGTATGCATATGGAGAGAAATATCTACCGTTCAAGTCCTCGTCTTGAGGATTGAGGCCTTATCAGGTCTGCCTTATCTTGTTGATACATATATATATATTATATATATATAAGTATACATATACCTATATTGTTCCTTGCTCAGTAATTTTCGACGAGAATGAGCCTTTTTTCTTATAAAATGTGTCCTATGTATGTAGTACGGATAGATGCGAGTCAGTCTCCATCTTGATGTCATACCTTTTGACTAAAACAAGACAAGGTTTTTGACTAAAAGGACCAGACACTTATCGTTAAATGCACAAAGACAAATACCAACAACACAGTGCGTAATGATAATAATAATTTCTATATGTATCCTTTTTTTCTGTCTTTCGTTTTACCTATACATACTGTAAATATCTGTCTCATCCATACATATATGTCTGTATGTACATACATGTACTAGTACATACATACATTCTCAATGTCCATATCAATGTCCATACATTGAGTAAAGTAAGTTTGTGTAAGACATATGGCTATGGCTTTTAACTTGACGATTAGAATATTTAAGTAAAGCCAGACAGAGTCGAGTGTGTATGTGTGTGTGCTGTGTGTGCACAATCTAATACAGATACGGATAGAATAAGTGAATGTGTGGATGTGAGGGAAAACTCATCGTCAGTTCTCTCTTCACGCAACCGAGAAAAGCGGCCCAAAAAATCTCAACGCCACTTATCTGACAAACTTGTGAGTATATAGATAGATGACCTAATGAGCTAAAGTTGAATTCGTTGTACTTACTTGTAGCAGAAACTCACTGACTGACTGACTGTGGAGCAAAACACAAATATAAATACAAACGGGGCTCTCACAAGCCCAAGCCGCTCCTGCTTTTAACGTACACATATGTAATGTATGTATATAAACTATATTCGTATATGTCATATGTACATACTTTTTATACACTCCTTCAAATTCAAATCTCCTCTCTCTCTCTCCACTTTGAAACTTCCAAAAAATCAAGAACGACTCTTATCAATATCTTACTATAACTATTGTCAAGACATTTACCAAAAACTCACTCACTCACGATCAGTCTCAAAACCCATCCTATTACGTATGCATCACATTCACTATTTGTTTTTAGTTGATACTTTTTTTTTTTTTGAGTGGATGGATGTTGAAAGAAGACGCACATTGTATCGTAAAAGTGTACGAGGAAAAGCTGTATGTATCACATTACATCGGAAGAAAGACAAAGGTTGGGTCAACCAAAGTTTGTTTTGAGAACCCTTCTGGTCTACATAAACCGTAAACACACACAGGCAGGCAGGACACAGACACACGGAGTAACAACAACAGAGGAGGAAAACAGAAACAAAAACACACTTAAGAGAGAGATAGATTGGGGCAGGGACTTCAAAACCTCCATATCTCTCTCTCTCTCTTTCTTTCCCTGAATCTGTGGTACATTGTATAGGTAAAATTAAGTGCCTTCCAATGTCTCATACTTATTCTCTTATTCATATTCATGGGATATACAGTATATACAATACACACACTCAATAGTATTATTACACTACTCTCATCAGTATGTCGTTTTTTCTATTCTGCTTTGTGTCCAAAAATCTCACACATCCATTTCCGTATCTATTCATCTCCACCACTAGTCTATATCTGCTCTGCACTCGCTCGCTCTCTCTCTCTCTCTCTCTCTCTCTCTCTCTCTCTCTCTCTCTCTCTCTCTCCCCGTCAAATAAAAACAAATGCTGTCATTAAGCTTCTTTTATGTCCTATTCAATTGATTAATTCATAATTCAACTTTTTTGTTTCTCCAGCCAGCCCTTACTCATTATTATTATTATTATTATTGGTCGACACACATAGAGAGAATCTCATTATCAACCAACGCACTTCACTCTCTATCTAGTGTGTGTCATCCAAAGGCTTTCTCTCTCCCTCCCATTTGTGCATCATTTTCGTTGTATGTATATGTACATTTTTTGGGAGTCATAAATCTTAAATGTGAATTAAATATTGTAAGTTGGAAAATGCCTGCCAAAGAGTCGCAGGTAAATCTATATACAGATAGTTTGAAGTGAAGTGAATTGCACCGCACACAGTGCACATAAAAGTAAGCACTTGAATGTTAATATATATATAAATATATAGAAACACAAAACACATGGAATGGACCGAAACTCATAAATGAAATCGAATCGAATGCGGGGTGAAAGGCAAATAGTCGACCAGATACATATAGTGCATGTGTCAAGGTGCAGTTTTATTATTTTTTTATTTTTTTACTGTTTGACTTTTGCCGTTGACGTTGGAAAGCTTTGGGGATGAAAGTCCTCGTTGTTATTTTTAGTAAAGTCGTGAAACAATTGACAGGGTTAAATACTTAAATATAAAGGACGATTGAAAGGATAACGATTACACGAAATGTACATACAGAGAGAGAGAGAGAGAAACGGAATGATTACACATTGGAATTGGCATTATGTATTATTAGTTATTTCATTTTGTGAGGAAAAGTATACGGGTCAGAGTGAGACTATGATAAAATTAACTATACGTACCGAATTGCAAGTCAATAATCAGGAACCACCGAACCAGTAACAGCCAATATGCTTACAGCTATCATGCACATTTATATAGAAAATACCTGAAACCCATATACTTCAAGCGTATATAGAATGTGGAATATATATAGAGGTAAAACTATTTGATATTTGTACATGTACGTGTTTGTTTTGTTTTTGTTTCAATTCGTCCTCGTGTTACTCGTGTACATAATAATTATTACTGCAATATGCCCAGACGACTTTCCCTCTGTATTAAATACAGAGTTCAAAACTTCAACTTATTGGCTTCGACTTTCGGTCTGAGTGAACATAAAATTCCCTTCCAGTCGAGCAGTATAGAAGTAAATAGGTGTATGTACCCATACGAAACGATATAGGCTACATCTATATGTATAGACAGAGAAATACATATATTATATATGGGGAATATCCGAATCAGAATTTCAAATGTGAATATCTGTTTGAATAAAATGTAACCCTATACTTTACCTGCCTCTGCTTCTCTCTCGTCTACAAAAATACCTTCTCCCTTCAGTCAAACAAGCTATGTAAACTATTTAATGATAGAGGATGTGGATTCATCCTCATTCTCCATTCCTGATTCCACGTCAGGGAAAAGATCCAAAAATAAAATATATATACAAAGTGCTAATAATATCTTCCCAGCGCAACTACACAATTTTTTTTGTACCACATACAACAAACTAAAAAGCTAAAAAGAAAACCCTACACTATGCACTAAATATATTATATATATGAAATCAGAAAATGAGCACTAGCCATTATAGACATTAACCTTACCTAACCATTTACAATTTAACCCGATGCCGATACCAATACCGATATGAATCCTATCATATTATTTTTTATTACAGTTTATAATAATTCTCTAATTATTTTTTAAACTCTTCTCAGACTTTTTCCCTTTTCAAATTCGATCCCAAATCAATTTTAATCCGAACCCATCATCCCAAAAGAAAAAGAACCGATCACAGAAAGTCGGGAACGACTCACATTAAAATATTACAAAATTACATATATATATAATATAGAGAAGAAATAGAAATAATAATAACAACAAAAAAAATATTGAGCATTGAGCCTTCACTTGTATAATTACGTACAGACCTAAATCCCCTCAAACCTCTCAAGAAAACAAGGCTTTTGACGATTAGTTAATTGACTCCTCGTAATTTCCCTTTTTTTTACATCTGTATATTCTTTCTTCAGTTTCACCTTTTTCTCCCCGAATATTTTTGTTTTGTTTTGTTTTGTTTTTTTTTGCTAAATTTCATCCATATACACGTTCAATGTTAAATTTCCAAAGGGAATAAAACGTGGATTTGTCTCCCTTATGTCATTGTTTTTGTTTGTTCTCAATCTCAATCCTGACTCTAATTTTGCGATTACATACTCCACAACCACAAGTTCTGGACCAGAACTTTTGAAAGAAAAACAACAACAACAAGTGAGATAATTCTCTTGTCTGTTTCCTTTTGTATACACACGGTACTTGAAACGTTGAAACACTGGAAAATTGGACTTGATAAAAGGAAAACCAGTATTCAGGATTTAGTATACATATATATATATTTAAAAGAGAGTCTGTAGGTAACGAACGAAGAATATAATATAAAGATCCATGTGGATGTGGATTGTGGAATATCTCAGTATCTGTAGTCTGTAGTCATATAGACGAAATGATAAAGATTGGAAAAGACATGATACATGAAATGTATAAAATGAAATTTTAGATTGTGTAGACTTAATGCTAACACACACAAGTTAATGGATGAAGGCTCCTTCCACTTTGTCGACAGTCTATACAGATATCTGTATTTATTATTTATATATACATTATGTACATATTCCTCTTCGCATACCAACAAAACAACTTGGATAATTGTGATTGCAGTCGAACTGAGAGAGAGAGAGAGAGAAAAAGTCTCAGTTCCAAGTCGACAGAGAGAGTTTTGGATTTTTATTCTTGTGGGCAAAGCCTATCATCAGACTGCCATCATTCTGCCAGCGTGGGAATGACAATGATTTTCTCAATTGCTTCAAATCACGGAGTATTATATAGTAATACACAACAGACTACAGACTTTCCTAAACGTTCTAGTTTTCTCAATTATTATAGCAATATGTACAAGTACAAATGCAGAGCAGTCCGAGTCGTCATATCAATACACAATCATAGTATTTTAAACAGACATATGTCTGTATTTGTAGTCCCTTGTAATTTACAATAGTAGACAATTTGAACTACACCAAAAACAAAAAAATATGACCACAATACACACTAATAGTATTTCTAATTCTATATATACAGTCTACACGTCTACCATCTAAAATTCTATACATTTTGTATGTAATAATAATAATAATAATAATAATAATAATAATAATAATAATAAAAGCAACGTTCAACATTCAAGCTTTTCCCTTCGCCACTATATAATAATAATATAACAACAACAAAAAATGCATCAAGAACTTTGTTTATTTTTTCATTTTTTTTTTTTTGCTCCGTCTCACGAAGAAAGTTTTTCACGAATAACGAACGGGCATTTGTCACATGCACACGCAGTCATTAAATGAATGTTGTGGCCAGACAGTCGACAGTCGACAAAAAAAAATCCTATATAATATTCTATCCGCTTCCAAAACAAAAAAAAAAATAATCCAGAGAACGAAATTACGAATATACAATTTCCAAAACCGTAATTACGAAAATGAACTTTAATTTATTCTTTCCATTTTATTTTTTCCTCTGCAAAAAGCGTATATATGTATATATAAGTACATTAAGTACATATACATGAGCATATAAAATTTAGACAAAAAAAAATCCCAATGCTCGGTTGACTTGTAATTTTGTAACATTTTTTTTTAATATGTACTTTGATTCGAATTCGACTTGACGTTTATCTCTCTTTTCTTTTCCCTTTACATTTTACATACATCCTTTTGATTTTTGGTCTAAAAATGTGTTGACGGGTATGGAGAAATTGAATGAACACAGAACTGAAAATACATAGTGACGAAGATGAGTGTCTGTCTCAAATTACTCACGATCACAGCCATCCACTCCATACAAAACGAGAGGAGCAAAAGTAAAAGAAAGTTGAATTTCCTTATGAGAAAGCTCTCTCTTTCCACTAACACTAACTAACCTGCCCTCACAATGTATTAGAGCAATAAGGTAAAAGGAATAAGCATATCTAGTAATATGTAGTACGATGTGTATACTTGAGCTTTATGTTTATGTGGAACTGATGAGAATGAGAGGACGAGAAGAAAAGAGTCGACGACAAAAACCATTATACAATTATATATTGTAGCCATATAATTTCCATTTCTAAAAAAGCCAAAGCTATTTATCTGGTTTAAAAAAAAAATCCTGAACCATGAACCACCACACACCAAACCAAACTAGAGAAAAAAACGAACGAACGAACGAAATGTGTCGTTCGTCTCTTCCTCCTGGAGTTCTGAGTTTATTAGGAAAGGACCTCCCTTTCCTAATACTAATAATGCGATCCAAAACTATATATCCAAGATGGAATTTACTGATTTTTGTCGACTTATAATAGTTATAATATAATATAGGGAAAAGGTAAGAGGAAGGAAAAGGCCATTCCGTGTCTTTTCGTATATGTACATAGTAGAGGAGTAGACAGACCCTTCATTACTATACTAAGTACGTTCGTTCACATAAATAAACCATGAACATTCCAATCGGAAATTGAAACTGTTTGTCGTCTCCGTCTTCTGGCCTTTTGTTTTACTTTTTTTTTTTTTTTAGCTTTTCTTGAAAATTGAAAATTGAAAATCACGGTCACCACACCAGTAAATTATAAAGCTTTGCTTCCTACCGATGCAGAAATTATCCGCACTTTGCCCATATATATACGTACATTAGAGTAAAAAATACAGATGAAAAGTTTGTACGTTGACACTCATGACACGAGTCAAACTGATCTCTTGAGAGAGAGAGAGAGAGAGTAAAGTTGACGCTTTCAACATCCTAAGACTTTTTTTTTGTGGGTTATTATTAGGCGCCAACGGCTTTTCCAATCTATCTCTCTATCTATCTATCTCTCTCACTCACATGTGCGACTCCTCCGACTACACACTCTTCCCAATCCCTCCATATTTTCTAAGTATATCTTTACTTTATTCCTTTCTCCTTGTGCTCCCTTCTCATATACAATAAGCACAAATAGTCAAATACAAATACAAGCCCGGATTTTTCGTTGTAAGTGTAAAACCATATATACATAGTTGTAATAATAATAATATCTGTAATAAGAGTAGTAATGATATGGAAGTAAATCACATTGAAATTGACTGTACACATAGAATTCAACAATTCTAAATTCTAAATTACCAATGTTTATTATGATATTTCAAGTGGAGATAGCCATGCCATGGTCGTGTGGTCGTGGTCTATAGGCAGCGGTAGAGCAAAGTCTAGTACAAATAGACAATTGAACCTCAATTCCATTGTAATGGGGACTGTGTGTAGTGTGTAGTGTGTAGTAAGTGCACACTGTGTACTGTGTCTGCGTGTACGCATTTCAGTATATACAGAGAAATACATAAATGGTATACAAATTATTTGAGCGACGGAGACAGAGAGAGACACATTTGTTTTCCCTGTTTCTCCTCGTTTCATTTCAGCTGTGGAGTTTGACTTTGAACTCGTGTGTAGTGTATACGAAGAATATACGAACGTATAATAACGTACACACGAGTCGTTGTCGTTACAGCTACCAAAACTACTCAAAGTAGAGAATAGAGAGAAAAGAGAGAGAGACAAGAAGGAGAAGAAAAAAAGGCCGGGGGAATCTTTATATGTTGAAGTTGGAGCCGAAGCCGGAGCCGGAGACTTCTTCTACCCGGATAAGTTGTTCCACTACGGTCTCAAATGAGGGAAAATACATACTGGCACTGGCACTGGCACCCGGCGCCGATCACTGGCGCCCTAACTTCGCTCCACGATGGCGAGTCTGTGTAACTCCCACGCATTCAGCATAGAAATGTAATGCCATGTATAGAATGTAGATATATATACGCGAATGTCATTGACAAGTGTTTTCTGACTTGATCGCCCTATATATATATATACATGTCTATGTATATAATTTTTTCCCCGTCTAACTTTTAGCTTATGGATCATTTATGATAGCATATATACATAGATAGATGTATGGCCATAGTAAATCCCTTCATGTTCAAACATTGAATTGAAGACGGGGAAAAAACTGCAAACAAATTGATATGTCTGTCGTGGTTTTCATTGTACAAACTAGTACGACCAGGACAAACTCTGGCTAGAGAGCCTGGATTACTCTGCTCAAATTAATACTAATTATCAATCAAAGTACATTCATTGTCACATTGTCAGTATGTACATACTGCCGACTGTAGAGGATAGACTATCTGTATATCTGTACACGGGGGCATTTGATACTCATTTTTATTATTACTATTGCTATTACCTATTATACATTTATGCACAAATTAAATTGACAATCATACAGGAATTGATGGCTCATCTCATCCCAATTTCTGTCCTCTCTTTCTGCACACATTTTCTACATGTATATCAGTATATGTATATCATGTATGGACAACTGAAAATCAACATCAAAAGCTGCAGGCTGTGGACTGAACAAAGTGTATAGAGTATACACAATACTAATATACAAAGGAGTAGAGAGACGACAGACGAGAGGAAATGTTCGTTTTTTCGTTCTGGTTGTGTGTAGTGGAAAAATGGCTGGGAAATTGCAAAAAAAAAAAAATCAAGTGGTGCCGACGGAGAGAGACTTGTCTCGCCGACTGGCTCTCAATTTTTTACCCAAATTTATCCGTATTCCAGTATATCCCTGTCTACTATCTTTATATGTACGTATAAAAGTCCCACTTCCACAATTGAAGCTCTCTCTCTCTTTCTCTGTCTGTCTCTCCTTAACTTGATCGTATACTTTGACTTTTTCCTACCAGCTGCCTCGCTTTTCCAAACCCTATATTTTTTGTGTCTGTCGTCTCTTGATTCTCAATTCTCAATCCTCATGCTATATTTAATGCAAACACTCACGTGGTCACTCATTTTTTTTCTTACTCGTGTCCTCTCATCCTCAACTTCATCCTGGAAACATGTACAAAAAAAAGCTATATACATATATATATCTGTATATATGAATATGTAAAAATGAACGTATACATCTTTCGTATGATTCCTAATTTCCTTCGTGACTTGCTCAAATGCTCAAAAATATCCGACATCCGAATTGTTTTTACATATATGCATTCGTTTTTTCGAGGGGTTTGTCTGATGATATTCCAATTTTCTAATGGGATCAAAATTCAAATAAAGTGCGTGTAGAGTCTTCACTGTAGACTGTACTGGGAACGCTGAGGAACGTACAAAAATGTGAAGACTAAGGGGGAAGAGAGATGATTTCCCTCAAATATGTGAATGTGAATCATTCATGTGTAGAATGACAATAATAATAAAAATTATGATACCAAGACGGAGAAGACGAAGAGAAAACGAAAACGAGTGGATTTTTAAAGACTATGTGATGATGTGATGTAACGATGAGGACAGAGAGAGAAAGAGTTTGAGGCCTGGGAAAAGAATATAAGGGAAAAGAAGGGATTGTAATCATGGAAATTGTTGTGGCCGATGTTGATGATGATGATCATCATCATCATCATCTTCCATTTCCATGTTGCAGGTCTCTCATTAGTACATAGTAGACGATCACGTTTAACGTTGAGTTTGCATTCACATTTCCTATTTCTCCCTCATATAATAATATAATATACCTATATATACGTACAAACAGTTCTCATATCAAAAGTCTTCAACTCTCCCTATATACTCTTCTTTCTTTCTTCTTTGGTTTGGGTTTTTTCATTTTTTTTCACTTCTCCAGTTTTTATTTTTCTCTCCCAACTCACCTCTATATTTTTCTATATCTCACTCCCGACAACTGCTACACATATGTGTAGGATGAAAATTCATACTTACTGTGTTTCTTTCTTATGCCTTGAATGCATTTCATATTCAATTTGTCGAATGTCGGCATAAAAATCCACACACACACACACACATTTACCTGTTTTTATTTAATGCGTGTGTGTGTGTGTAAAATACAGAATTCGACTAGTGTGACTTGAGAAAATATACGTTTGGAGAAAGAAAGATGTATAATAGTTTTATGTGTGTATATATGTACCATATGATGAAATATGGAACCAGGACTCTACAACGATTGCTTTTATATATGTGGTCATAGTCACACACATCATCATCATTATGTGTAATCATAAGAAAAAAAGGAAACAAGAGCAAGTCTCTCGCTCTCAGACCAAATGCTATTATTACCTGACTCTCCAGCTTTTTCCTTTCCTCTGCATTAACTCCAAGTCTCACTCTCTCTCTCTATCTCCATCCTTATATACTCTTTACGTTTTTTACTTGGACATTTTTCTAAAAACTCAAACACATTTCCATCACAGCACATCACACAAACTCAGATTTTTTACATTTAAAACTTTTTTTCCCTCGTGTATATACAATTTGGAAATTGTACAATTTCATTTGGGGTTTCTCCATGTGCATATCTGTATTCTGTATTATTGTTAAGATTTCAATTACACATTACATACAGGATTCAATACCAAAAAGGACATGCATGTGCGTTGGTTTTTTTGTTTCGTTGGGAGTCGAGGAAAAAGGGTAAAAAACAGAAAATTGCGACAAGCTTTAAAGCTGCTGGAAATGTAAAACCATGCAGTCATATGTCGTATCAAAAAGTAAACAACTGAAATCATGTGATTATGTCAATTAAATATGTGATTTTATTTTCCCACGTTGTACGCTACAAGCTTTTTATATAGAAATAGATTGATTTATTGGTCGATTGTTAGCATAAGCTCTAACAACACAAGGGAAATCATATTTAGTTTGGTCGAAGTAAGGAAGTCTTCGACAATGCTTCCTCCGTATGCTTCCTCCCGAAAATCCTATGCTTCCTCCAAAAAACGGGAGGAAGCATAGGTATTTTGGTTAGGTTAGGTTTTTCGGGAGAAAGCATAGGGAGGAAGCATTGTCGAAGACTTCCTTACTCCGACCGAATTCTTCGTCTGGTCATTACCGTTGTGGATTGGACAAATAGGGACAAATTTTAGAATACAGTGCAGCAATTGCTAATTACAGGCCAGTCTGTTGGTCTGTAGAGCTGTTGTGATGTCTAAAATAAAACAACTCCTTTGACAAGGATTCAAAATCGTTTCTTTTTTCTTATGTGTATCTACGGGTACACACAAAATACAAACGACGAAACTCATCATCATGTCATCATCGACAGTTAAAACTGAGAGAATTTTGGGATATTTGGCATTTGGAACTGTGCGTAATTTTTACACAGGGAAGCATATGTAATGGTTAATGGTTTCCAAGCGATTATACCCTTTTTAACTAGACTTGTTGGAGAATCTTTGTAAATGTTTTTATAAGGTACCTTTATGCCGTCCCCCTTTGTAAAAGTAAAACATAAAATATCTACACGACTACACGTACGATATATATATGTACAGTGTACACATATAATAATAATTTCCCCAGCAAGTCCTGTATTATCTTGTCATTATGTCGCTTCCCAAACTGCCCATTACACATTTGCAAAAATACTCAAAACATAAATAAAAACAGATAAAAAACCCCACCATATGTATATATATATACCTTCACATAACACAACCTTCACAACACACAATTTCCACCTCCCTCTCACCGATTTTTACTACTCATTGTAAATTTAATTTGGCCAACGACCAAGCAAACGTGTATATATGAACGAGTCCCAAATAAACTTTTTGTGTATAAAGGTACAAGTTGAGTAATAAAACAGAGGAAACAATTCTGCAGAGAAGAAGAGAACTTAAAAAATTACTCAACTTTTGACGAGAATTCGTTTTCGTAAACATGGTCAATTTTTTCCCCTTACTTGAACAAAATATGCAAATAAGTCTGAATTCCAAAACGTGCATTGGAAAAATAGTTACGAAATATATGTTTATGTATACGGAAATTAATTAGTGAATTAGTAATATGAGGATGACTTACTTGACATGTCCTTTTCCGTATATCCTTCAATGTGGTAAAAAAACGGAAGAGTTTCAACTCTCAAATCTCACTTTCTCCAGTCACTTAATCAGTAATCACGTGGTCTCACGCTTATATACTTTGTGTACAACCCGTAAAAATGTATTTCAGAAGCACGTGCTGCGGGAGCCCACACAACGCATAAGAATGAAATACACACATATAAGATGCTAAATAGTAGCGGGGAATATTTTCCACATAACCTTTCTCAATTCTTCATTATCACATTGGATATTTTTTTATAATATATAATGTCCACGTTCTTTGCTTCTCGTCTTCGTATTCTTCCCCCTTTTTTACCCTCAGGGACCATCTTTCCCTTGCTCAATTTTAAACGGATACAATTAATTTATTATGAGTAAATCAAATGTCAAATGAAACACTAATCGACTGGAATGGGTTCACTCGTCTGTCTTTTTTAATTTTTATATATATTTGTATTTAAATGAAAAAGAAAATCCTTAAAAAAATCTTTGTCACAATCAATTTTTAATACGGAGAAACACGTGAGAACAGGAAAATGAACACGAAAACGTTTTGAGTCCTTCCAAAACGTTTGTCATGTGTATATACGTATACACTAAATAGTTAAATATATCTGTATTATCTGTTGTTAGTGTCGCATAATTTAACACGGCTTGAACTTTGTCTGTCATAACATAATAATATTATATCATTGGACATGTTCACTCTCGTCTCGTTTGTATGTAAATATATACTTTGTCGTTTTCTCCCTTATCGCTCTTGACTGTGTGTGTGTGTGTGTGAAAAACTAAACAAAACCTTTGTAGATAAGAATTGCTGAGTTAGAATTAAACATCAAGTGTTTTATAATGCCACATTAAATATTAACTTGAGAATTTGTATCAGTTTCCTATATATATATCCCTCATCTCATATCATATGAGAGTCTCATATAATAATGAGACACGCACAAGCACACTCGACGATATATAGGAACCGGCAAAACAAAAACTTGTCCCAACTTGTCCGATGAATGAGCACTCTTCACTCTGTTCCCTGTCTACCGTACAGTGTAGGCGCAGTGTATGACGTACAAATAAAAATTGTTTTGATTTGAATCAGATTACTGGACTGTATTATAAAAATTCAACTAAATTATGATGGAACTTGTTCATAGTCCAATAATATTTTTGTATTTTATTACACAACACATTCACGATGATTTCGACTTCAATTGGTAAGAATAAGATCTCTAATATAATGTGGATTTATTTTTAATGTATATGTGAAATGATGTGACAGCTCGTTGTCAGTGGAGATTGAATAATGTGAATGTGAGCGGCGACTTGAGGATGTGAGAAGACGGACGGAGGAAGACAGAAGAAGTTGTTGGAATTTGATCGAGTATTTATTTGGGTGGTGTTGTTGGAATTGTGGAAGTGGAAGGGTTGCGAGTGGTTTGTTGCGGTATATACCCATCGTCAGTTGGTGGTGGATTCAACTTGAACCGTCTCAATGTTAGATTTTTGGATATTGAATTGTATTGACGTGGGAACTGACGGTGAGAGTGAGAAGGGACCTATGCAGAGGTACTTCTCCTTTTGTTTTCAATTGTTGGGTAATAGAGACGAAGAGAGAGAGAGAGAGAGAGAGAGAGAAAGTGTATGTGTGTGTTTGTATGGCGTATGGTGTGAGTGTAAGTAAGGGAGGAGAGGTACTTTGAATGTGTCCACTGTGTACTATGTGTATATATCTGTATATATACTGTGAACTGTAAAAGTATTTTAATGATGATGTTAAGATGTTGATGATGATGATGAGGAAAGAGTTGCAGTCACAATAATTTGATCATACCCAAAAGCCAAAGAACCAACATTATGAAGGAGAATATCAAAACTCCTATTTCCCTCGATTCTCAATGCTCCATCCACATTGAGGACACGGGGCTGACAGCTCATACTCAAAATATAACAGACGATTATATCCACGGCATCTTTGTATATGTAATGTACGTACGTACACAGTGTGTACTATGCAGATATACGCATAATAGTCTATAAAACCTTAAGTCCCAATCTTCAATCTCTCTCTCTCTCTCGCACACATAGATACATACACACCCGACACCCACACACTCAAACCCATCAACACTACATTTACGTTCCACATCACTCTTTAGACTTTAGATTCCCACAGTACTAAATATTTGTCTCGTATTCATCCCCTCTAAAACTAAGATATTTATTTATTATCTGACTAGAAAACTTTGCTATACATGTGACGAGCAAAGTAAATCAAAAATTAATTATTTATCTGACGATTACAAATGAATTATTGTATGATATGACTCAAGACTCAACTCAATTGAGTCAACTGTACTATATATATAGTTTGGATTTTAAAGCGTCGATTTTTTCCCATGTAAATTCATCACTACATAATTACATTACATATCTATGTTGGAAATGAAAGAATGAATTATATATATTATTATATAGTCGATGGTTCGATTTAAATATTTGAATGTTCGATATCTGTGTGTTGGAAATTGGAATTATTGGAAATTAAAAACGTACCGGCATTTGGTATCGCTTTTATGAATCATTTTTGAAAGTCGCAAGTCAAAACTACATGTGCATGATGGCATGATTAGTGCTATATAGCAAGACAATTTTTGTCTCTGTGTGTATGTATTTTGTTTTGGTATTTTGTGCAACATAGAAATTAGCTGGCGCCCAGTGACTACTTTAAATTTTTTTGTGGAGAAGTTAGAGAACATAAACGTCACAAACAGAAGAGATAGAAAGCGAGCAAGAAACTCTCTGATGCATATATACATACAGTAAGTGCCCATATAGTTATCAGTTATTATACATGAGACATTAGACGAAATGGCTCAACTCAAAGCTGAGAACAAGTAGGTAATTTTTTTTGGTTTTATTCTTGACAAATGCAACAAAGCAAAACAATCATTTTTTCCGTTTCCTTCTCCGTATATCTGTACAGATTATAGTCTTCAAGAAAATTCATGAAATACGTTCCAGTTTTACCTATGCCAACTTTCACTAACATAATCAATTCTCAATAGTTCCGTGAAAAAAGTAAAATGGTTTAAGAATGATTTGGAGAAATCCGGATGAATTTGGAATCGGGATGGAGAATCAAAATCGAAATGGGACTGGAAAGTAAAATAAAGTTGGCCGACAGAAAAACGACTGTTTGAGAAAAACCACGTGTGAAGTCGGACTTAAAGTGGGAATTCCTGTCATCGTATCAATCTGGTATCTTCTGAGTCTCTCTCTCTCTCTCTCTTTTTTTTCTCTCTCTTAGTTCGACCACTTGAATTTTTTCCTCTCACAGTCTCACAATTCACAAACATATAGAGACTAAGTGTGATTCCTCTAGCACACTGGATGCTGTTGCTACATATTGCTGCTGCCTGGTTCAAAAATATAAACAAAAACAAGTATTTCTATATATATATATCAGTATATATGTATCTGGTTGTAAGTGTACAGTACAGTCAAAAATTGAGAACTTGACATTCTTTTCCTCTTATCTATTAACTAGGTATCCACATCCACATCCACCATCATCATCAACCAACAAGCATAGCATTGTCCTTGCCAAAGATCCAGTCCTATATCTGTGTAGTACATAAGTATATAGTGCTTGGGTTTATTTTCAAAATTCTGTACTTAGTTTTCCCCCTATGTCTTATGTACAATGTATGTGAATGTGGTGATGTGATGTGTTTGTACATATACCTTTTCTTTTGACGATACATATATTTGAACTTTAACTCAAGATTCAAGAGGCTATCATCAGTATCATATATGTGTATACGATATACGAATTAAAGGTAAGAAAAGAAAAGTGTAAGTACTCTACAACCTACAACTAACTACAAGATATCGTAGAGTGCGTCGGAGAGACAAATGCACTCTCTAGCTGCATTTTTTGATTGCTTTCAGTTTCGGTGTTGAGGAGATTGCTCTTGGTGACTTGAGACGTTAGATATTTTATGCGAGAATACATATACACACGTATTTTATATAGGTAGTTGTATCTGTAGTTGGACGAAATTTAGTCTTATCACACAATTTTAAAAGCTTCAGACTTGAGAGAGTTTGACCATTCTCACTTTTTACACACATACACATTTTTTTTTTTTGGTTAGTTGACTTTTCTTGTCTTGACTTTCGTATATGTAATAATATTATGTGTGTAGACTTTTTTTTAAAAAAGTTTTATAGTGTGTTTCTCGTTGGTGGCTTTAGCATTAGCTTTTCACTCATTTTCTTTTGACTTTTGAATATCGTATTCATATATCGATATACTTATATGTATAATAAACAATTTGTATATGTACTTTTGCTTTGTCTTGCTTGTTCTGTGATAGTGAGCGTACAGGTACACACGCAAAATGATAAAGATACATAAAAATAAATGCAGTCTGTCTCCATTTCTCTGTCTCTGTATATATGATAGTTTGAACATTTGAAGGAAAAGTGCATGGGAATGGGAATCAGCCAGTAGAGTCATCGTGATAATTGAGAATTGTCATTCTGGAGGAAATTCTGTTCGGTGGGTGGGAGATAAAATAAAAAGTAACACAGATAAAATGACTACATTTTATCTGCACAGTTGTTCTTGGCTTTTAGTTTTTTTTTTTCACATCTCATTTGGATTTATTATTTATCGGGGGGGGGGCTAATAATAAGGGTATTGGATTGAGTGCAGCTACACTCGACTTTTAGTAGAAGTTGTGTTGTGTCTTTGTAAATGACAGAGTGGAGAGATACACAAAATGCATATCAATTCTATACATTTTAATTTTCCATTTTGAAATGGATTGAAAAATTGTGTCCTTCCACTTTCCACATTCACAAGTCTATTTCACCGAATTAGTGTTTTGAAAATGAATAATGATTTGAGAATGCAAAAATAAACGAGAATTTTTAAAAGCTCCCAAAAAGGATGATGAATTTTCCTCTGTTCCAGTAAAAATCACGGCATTATAGAATCTTCAATAAAAATTGGAACAATTTTCCTAATCTCGAAAAAATAAACTATTGTTTGACGACACGCTTCGACTCGTATAAGGTTTCCATCACACAAAGTCACTTTACTACCTATAGTTAATTGGAATCTTAATTTGATCAAAGAATTTCGTAAAAGGCCAAAAACAAATTCTACACGGACAGAATAAGACATGAACTGTTTTTTCGTCCTTGCATTTGTAATTTATGTATATGGATTGAATGAAAGAATGGCGTGAAGACATTTGGTGTGCTTAAATGCGTTAACAGGTTGTTAACTCCATTATATCAGAGAATCAAAGTAATTTTCCATTTTCCAGTGTCGGATCAGCATGGAAAAAGACAGAAAGACTCAAATTGTATATATCATTATCATTACCATTATACTGTTTTATTTTTATTATGACATATTTATCTGCAAGATTCCATATCAATTTTCTACGACTTTTCCCTTTCCTTGGAATTCAATTCGGAGAATAAAATAAATGTATGATGAAATGTATTTTCTCTCAAGACAAATTCAGATTTCAGCTATCTCTAATCTCTACCCTTGTTTTGTAATTTGCATAAAAAAATAAAGTCATTATTTGCTGATTATTATATAGCAAGAGGAGAACTCTTACTCTATTTTGAAGAATTAACGTATACTTGACTAACGTCATTTAGTTTATCCACGTAGTTCCAGGTAATAAATATTAATTAGAAACCTTTGCATCCACAAATCACAACAATCCATCACAATTCACAATAATATCAGTCGTCTGTACAATAAGAAGACATAACTTATATAATTAAATAGAAAATGTCAACTCGAGTGTACAGTAAACTTTACAGTAAATGTATATCTAATATGAACTAATTAATATCTAAACGAAATGAAAATGTTTTCGGGCTGGAAATATATCTAGCAAGACGTATTAGTTAAAAATGTATTTGTTCTGGGAAAATTTCCAGAAAGATTTCCGGAGATAGTTAGTTTTCTAACCTTTCCAGCGAGGCATTTCCGTGTTCAGGTTCAGACTACTTCAGATTCTGAAATTATGAATTATGAAACGTTCATCATGAAAGAGATTGTATAGGAAAATCGACAAGGATATTTCTTCCCCATTACAAATAGTCAGATTGCAGTCACTTTTGAAACCAAAAGCCTACTTACAGTTTCAATTCATTTGAACGATCCTGGCTAAACCAAGTTGAAAAAAAACAAGTCTGATCAGTCTGATTCTGACTACAAAGCACAGAAGGAAAATGAATGATTTCATCGTTGGTTTTTCAATTGTAATCAGTTAAAGAAGAGACTCGCAGTATTGATGTTGATTTTTCCCTCCTCCATATAATCGTCTCCGGTTTCAGAAAATTGATATAGAAAAGGGAAAAATTTCAGCAAAAAACAAAGATTTTTTCTAACATTGGATTGGATTTCCTAAGAATCTTTTTGATGCTTTGAAATTTCCAAAGATGTCATCACGGAATTGAGTAACAGTCGGGAATGGGAATATTTCCAGCCGATCGTCGACCGTCAGTGTAAAATCTGAATTTTAGTAAAGCATAGGTATATAGCAGATAAAAATAAAATATTCTTTAAATTTCTATATAGTATTTTAAATTTGATGCATATATTAACATTCACATGCATTCAAGCCTCAAAATAGAAAACAGAAGCAGACACACGGCTACCAAGTTGTTCACATATCAAATGGTTAATTACTTATTACCTATGAAAGACTATCGATATAGTTATTCGTATTGTTTATTACAGGTCAAACCCTTTGTTTCTTCCAGGATTCTCATTGTCTAAATGAGTACATTTGTATCACAGTCTCAGTGGAATGACATTCAAATGAGCTCTAGCTTTACATTAAAAACATGATTTTGAATAATGTCACTTGAATTTGCAAAAGATTTACCATTCCATTTTGGATTTCCGACGAGAATTTCGGTTTTTCGTTGAGAATTTAAATTATTATAGTTGTCATAATTTGCTGTTGACTCAAATATTTCCTAAATTGATGAAATCAGTCCTAAATTAGGATTCCTAATAGATAAGGATATATGCAGTGGACTACTCTGTTGCATGCACATTAAACTAAAGCTCACACATTTGGTTAATAGTCTAGATATCTTCACAGTTAGGAATTGGAGATGATAGCAAACAGAAACAGAGTCTCATCTCGACTTTCAAAGTGTAATCCATAAATAGAAACTGAAAGACAGTTTACTGTGTAGAAATTCATACTAGCCATAAATAAATTTATATATAGTTACATACTTTTCTCTGAGAATTAGAGAGGAAATTGTTCATTCTATATGTATATCATTTTAAAGTAAAATGACGTTTAACTCCATTTTAAAGTTGCTTTGCACTTTCTTCCTCTTCTCACAGTTTAATTCTCACTTTTTCTACGTTGACTCGAAAATCTTGACAAATATTTATCCAGAACCCTTGAGACTAACGAGTCCTCCTGGAGAAGATGTGGGCGTGCCCCTCATTCTAACTCCGTACATTCAATCCGGACGAATAAGAGAAGCGCAAAAATTATCTCGTGTGAGGCGAACGGATACCTTCAATTTATCAACATTAAGTAATTCATCTCATGTCAATCAATTTTATTGATTTATTTCATGTATAGGTGAGGAATCTTACAAGTGTTGTGAGTTACAGTGGATATTTAACAGTGAATTCAACGTACAATTCCAACCTTTTCTTTTGGTTCTTTCCGGCCGCGGTAAGTGTGTTCATATAATGGATAACCGATAACCATACCATACCAATTAAACTTGATCCCTAATCCCTTTTTCCACTAAATTTGTCTTTGCTGCATGTCCTGTCGTATTTTTTAGTACAATGCTGAAACTGCGCCAGTCCTGTTATGGTTACAAGGTATTGTAGAAAATTTTATCTTTTGTTTTTCTTGTCCGAAAACGACTTTTGTTTTTACTTTTTATAGTAAAAACTAGTTTTATTTACATACTAAATGATTTGAAATTTTGGAACATGTACTTAAATGAAAATAATAAGGTGGACCTGGTGGAAGTTCCCTTCTCGGGCTTTTCATAGAGAATGGGCCTTTTGTCATAGATGCTGCCAACAATGTTCAGTTCCGGACAACAGCATGGACTCAAACACATTCTGTAATTTACATTGACAATCCCGTGGGAACAGGTCAGTACGCTCAAAAGAAAATTACATCTCATTGTATTCGTTGCCCTTGGGCTTGGTGTTGGGTAAAATACTAAAAATTGGATTGATTTGTTACTATTGTATAGGTTATAGTTTTACGGAAGATGATAGAGGATTTGTGCGAAATCAACAGGAAGTAGCACGTGACTTGTTTGAAGCTCTCCAACAGTTTTTCACTCTCTTTCCCGATTACCAGAGCAAAGATTTCTTTGCAACTGGAGAAAGTTATGCTGGTTAGCGAGATGCAATAAAAACAGAAAGATACGTGTGCATGCAATTGGATATCATGTATATTGTATATATATGTATTATGTAATTCATGATATAATTTTTCGTTTGTACCAACATATATATATGCAAACACAGGAAAATACGTGCCAGCAATCGCGAGGAAAATCCATGTAGAGAATCAAAGATTTGGTACGGAGGATGACTCCTCCAGACCTCTAAAGATAAATTTGAAAGGCATCGCGATTGGCGATGGTTTTTCGGATCCAATTTCCCAAATTGATTATGGATCTTACTTGTATAATATTGGATTTTTGGATACAAGAGAGAGATTGTACTTTGAGCAAGAACAAAATAAAACAAAGGATAATATAAACAATGACAAGTTCCTGGATGCCTTCAAAATAATGGACTCGCTACTAAATGGTTGGAACACCATGCCATCTTATTATGAAGAGGTGACTGGGTTCAAACGATACTACAATTACTTACTATCTGCAGAGCCTGCGGATATGAATTACTATTCTAGGTTACAAAAAAAATCTTACACTTTCCATAGATACACATTGTCATATATTTCTAATTTCTATATAAGTATTCACCTCTGAAATGCAGGGTAAATGGAAACATTAATCTGCTGTTAATTTTTGTATGTATACATATATAGCTTTGTGCAACTTGATTCAACTCGTAAGAGCATCCACGTGGGGAATACTTCCTTTGCAGACTTGAACTTGAGGGGGAAAGTGGAGAAGTATCTCCAGCAAGACATTTACAAGAGTGTGAAACCGTGGATAGAAGAATTACTTGATGCTCCAGAATCCTACAAAATCCTGCTCTATAGTGGTCAGCTTGACATCATAGTGGCCTCACCACTGACGGACAATTTTATTCGGAGTATGAAATGGAGCGGAGCTGAGGAATTCGCAAAAGCTCCCCGGAAAATCTGGAGAGTTGGAAAGGAAATTGCAGGATATGCAAAAACTGTTGGGAGCTTCAGTCAAGTCCTGGTCCGTAATGCCGGACACATTGTGCCCTACGACCAACAGTATTGGGCATTCAATATGATTAATCGATTCACCACAGGGAAAGGTTTTTAAGCCTCATTCAGTTCTTTCGTAAACATTTATTTCTAATCTCTAATCTCCTATACGTATACATATATGTATAGTTAAAGAAAAGTTGTTTGTACATTGATGAAATAATATAAAATTTAATTAAAAACTCAACTGAATTAAAATTTTTGTATACTATCTCTTTTTGTGTGCATAGACTCACATGACCTGTGTGCAAATTGCAAATATTGCCACAGTACTTAAATACGTAATTGTTATAGCATAGTCCTTAGTTAAACTATACTAATGTACATAAGTATGTATATAGTCTTTTTGCTTCTTTACAAATTCTTTTTCTCATTGAAGAAATGTCCATAAAATCCATTTACAATCTCGATCATGTGGAAAATTTCTTGGTGTCTTGTCATTTCTCAGTAATAGTTCTGTTTTTTTTTTTAAAAAAACAGGTTCTCGCATGGATTTCGACTGAAAAAAGTATCCACTGCTCTATTTTTATTGGATTACTTAAATATACATTATAAGTAATTTATAAACAGCGGATTAAAATACATGATGAGGAAGCCAATATATTACATTTACTGATTGTGAGAAATATGGAGGAAGGTTATCAGTATTCAGTATTACTCACTGAGAAATACATACATGTTCGATACTATACTAATGTGGTATACGGTCCGTATAATACGGATATATAGAAATAACTAAGAGTGAAAAGATTAAAGAACTTTGAACTTGAATGGAAGATAATAAAATATCTGTACATGTTATACAAAATATTTTTACAAAATATTGTTGCTGTGGGGTTGTATAGAGAATAGTGAGAGTTGGTCTATAACGATAAGAGATATGCTGTGGTGTATATAGGCTTTGAATGTCCAGAAGAACTCAGACTTCCCTGTGTCACTGTAAAATAATGCGGAAAATAAACAACTTTTTCCTCCCCTTCAAATGTGTGTGTGATTAAAACAAGTTGATGTTGGACTTTTCAATAAGTTTTTCTATACAAATAATATTTGCTCTCTATATACGTATGTTTTCTCTTCTCGTTGCTATATTTGTGTCTTGGCATATTACATAGTTGGCTCTATATAGTAAAGCCGCTATATGTTATAATCCATATTATTATAAGTTGTCTTTATAGTAAGTGAAGGAAAATTTCAACAGTTGAATACTTCCAAAAGTCATTTGAATTTACACATTCGAAAGACAATTTTCTCTAGTTTTTCAGCCGTTGTATTTATGCTTTGGTTTTCTCAAAGGATTCAACTTTTTTTTGTGTCACATTTCCGAAAAAATGTACGTATTTAATTTGCTTGTCGTTAGTATTGGACTTTTGAGTTCAGTTTCGTCTTTTTCACAAACAAAGATCTACCCAAAACCTCTGAACCTCCGACACGGGAAAGAGTGTGAAGATGTGGGAGGTGAGACAAAACACGAACAAAAATATTTCATATTTTTGATATTTATTTGCACATTTTCATCATGCTATGTACATACTGATAATTTCACGTTTTCATGTTAGAGCCACTTTTACTAACGCCTCTCATCCAGGCGGGTCGACTATCCGAGGCTAAAGATGCAGGTAACCGGAGACACATCCATGATAATTTCCAATTCGGAAATCCATGCGATATATATGTAACGACTGATTAAAAATACCACATGCTATATACAAGTATTTTTTATTCTCCATCCCACAATGCAGCTTTGGTCAAAAATCTCACTGACGTCGTGAGTTACTCCGGTTTTTTAACAGTCAACGCGAAATACCAATCCAATATGTATTTTTGGTTCTTCCCTGCTGCTGTGAGTTCCCAAATACATACATTCACGATATGGATATAGTTAATGTCAAATGTCGATAGTCTAATTTTTAATCGCAAATTGCAATCAATATGATTTCCCGTTTCAGTTTAACCCTGAGAAAGCCCCACTCCTTGTGTGGCTACAAGGAGGACCAGGAGGCTCCAGCTTATTCGGACTGTTTACAGAAAACGGACCCTTTGTGATTAATTCAGCGAACGACGTTCAATTCAGGAATACAGCGTGGACATTGACTCATTCTGTGATTTACTTTGATAATCCAGTTGGAACAGGTTGGGAAATAAATATGTGTAGCTTTTACTCTTCATATATGTATATATATATTGCGTATATCAAATATTGCGCATTTGGCAGTAATACATTTCTTCATTTTTTGCTATCTATCTATGTTCTTGTATAGGATTTAGCTTCACAAAATCCGATGCTGGATTTGCCCGTTCTGAAGAGGACGTCGCAAGGGATTTGTACGATGCAATGATTCAATTTTATACCCTCTTCCCAGAATACCAGAGTAGAGACTTCTACGTGACTGGAGAAAGTTACGCCGGGAAATACATTCCAGCCCTCGCCTATAAAATTCATACGGAAAATCAGGGGTCCCCAGCCATAAAAATTAATATGAAAGGTATTTTATTAATCAGTGAAGTCTCACAAATCCACAGTTTTCTGCAACAACTTTGAATCCAGGAATCTTAGCAGTTTATATAGTTACGAATTCATTAAACTTTTGTCTTTCACAAAGGACTGGCGATTGGGGATGGATTTTCGGATCCTGTGTCCATGCTCAATTATGGGGAGTGAGGGAGAAATATAATAATATTATAGAATATCATATACTTTTTACCCTTGTTAAATTTCCGAAGAGTGGACGTGTTTTAATTCATAATTGCTGTTTCAGATATCTTTATAACATTGGCTTGCTCGATCAAAATGGTAAATTTACAAGTTTTTTTAATCATGTTGTTGTTTCCCTTTCCCGATGTTTTTGTGTGTAGTACAGTATAAGTTGTATGCATGTGCTATTGTAGTCTATATATGTGCGATTCTCTGTCTGTATATATAGGTAAAGCGTATTTTGACCAGGAAGAAGAGAAAGCAAGGCAATTTATAAAGAATGGAAAGTTCCTGGAGGCTTTCTTGACAATTGACGATCTCTTGGATGGCGATTTGACCCCTTCAGGGACTTCGTTCTTTAAAAACCAAACGGGGATGGATTTCTATTTCAATTTCCTCATGACAGCTTCACCCCCAGAACAAAATTACTACTCTAGGTAAGATCGATTTGACTTGATATGTTCTTCACGTTGACAAGACGTCAATTAACCACGTCTGTGGACCAGTACCAGTAAAAATCTAATGGCATGCTAATTTTTTTATAGTTTTGTACAACTTGATTCTACTCGAAGAAGTATCCACGTCGGGAATTTGCCATATGCAGATCTCGGTGGAAAAGTCGAGGGGTATGTTAGAAATAGTTGATTCGGCCTTTGGCCCGTACAACAATTAAATCAATTTGTGATTTTATATGAATTAATGTGAGTTACGTATACTTGAAATGCGGTTAAAGGTACCTCAGAAATGACATGTACCAATCTGTTCGGCCGTGGATAGAAAAATTACTTGATGCTCCAGAATCCTACAAAATCCTGCTCTATAGTGGCCAGCTTGACATCATAGTTGCCTCAACACTGACGGACAATTTTATTCGGAGTATGAAATGGAGTGGGGCTGAGAAATTTGCAAAAGCTCCCCGGAAAATCTGGAGAGTTGGAAAGGAAATTGCAGGATATGCAAAAACTGTTGGGAGCTTCAGTCAAGTCATCGTCCGTAATGCTGGGCACATGGTAAGTTTTCTAAATTTTACTTCAAATGAAACTTAAAATACAAACTGTCAAAATTCTAATTTCTAAATTTTGTAAACGCATACAGGTCCCATTTGACCAGCCTCAGTGGAGCTTTGACATGATTAATCGATTTACTGCAAATAAACCATTTTAAATTAATTTTTTAGCCATTTCAATGCAAGCTAATTGGTATTACGTGCTCATGCTCATATCACTCAAATGTAACCAGCTGTGAAAATTATGTACTCAATTTGTATTTTTTATTGTGGCTGCTATGTTACATTCACTTTAGCCTTCGGAAATGATGTGAATAATATTCCATTCGTGCTATACATTCGTGTATATGTACCTGTAAAAAACGGATGTACAGAGAGTAACTTTGGATAAAATTTACTAAATAAATTTGAATATGAATTTAAAACCTTAAGTAGTTTTCATTTATTATTACTTTTCATAATACTTTAGTACACAATAACATGCGAATTCCATCATTGTATTTGATACTTTTAAAATTAATATAGGTATAATATTTATCAGCAGTAAGGAAGGTATTTCTTAGATTTTCTTTAAAGTTTTTTCAAATTGTAGGTTTTGAGTTTACTCTTAGCATTTAAAATATTTGCTAATGCACCAACACTATAGTACCAATCTAAAGTAAATATTTATGAACTAATACCACACTAATATAAAAGTTTACGTATCTACTGATGACTCATACGTTATGCGAACTTTAAAAGTCTGAACCAAACTTATCGCAGTCAAATCAACCTATATTTCTTCTTACTTACATAATATTTATTAAATATATTCTTTTTTTTTTCAATGATAAACTATCCCTACATTAAAATTGTGATGTGTTTCGTACATGAAAACTATTAAAAAAAATTCATTAAAAGTTCAGGTATAGTAGTAGTGGAGTTGTTGTTGAGACATTCCTGGCTAAAGCTTCTCATTGATTTCTTTTTATTAGATGAAAAGTGGTGGTAGTATTACTTAATAACAGTTTTAAATGTATGATAGGATAGAATAATGTTATGATTTTTTTCTCTAATATGTATTAAATTAATTCTGACCATTTGAACGGTCTAGAATTTCCTTCATGTATTCGCAGTCTGCGGCAGCTGATGTGAATATACTGCCAACAAATGAGTGAGTTCCCCATTTTTGATGAGATATTACTTTACAACATCCTAAATCTTGTATTCGGAAACCTAAATGACGATATCGTTCATCCGTCTCAAAAAATGTCACATTAGTATAAGGGCCATAGAATGGTCGACCTGAGTTTGGCTCAACAAAGTCCGCCCATTGAGACCGACGGCGAAGCTCGGCACAAATGTCCTTTGCACTTTTGATGAACTAAATATGACAAAAGAAATATAAAACAACATCATTTAAATATAAAATTTATACTTTTGCTTTGATAAAAATCTTATTTTAAACTCGAATTCCACTACATATCGATAAATCTATTTGACTTACATTTTCAATTAAGGTTTCTCGCTCTTCATCAACATCTGGATTCCACGAGCTCATATCATTCACTGTGCGCTGACAAAACGTTATCACTGTCAATGGTCCTTCACTTATATTGGTTGATAAAAATAGTCCCGCTAATTCTGTTTAATTTAATGAATGATTATTTGAATTAAATTATTTACAAGCTTTATAAGTAACATAAAATGTTCTTGGTGTAACCATAAAAAATAAAATAAAACCTCGACGGAGAAGATCTGGACACATGTGTGCTTTGCACTCAAGAAGCGGGTCAGTTTTTCCACGTAGCGCCTTTTCAACTTCTTCCATTTCTTCCTCCTCCATTCTCTCAACTTCTTCATGTTGTTTTATCATCTGTGTCATTGTAAATGAAAACACCGAATTAAAAGCCGTAAAAACTTGTAGTATATTATGTATACGTCTTCTAACTTATGAGAAACGTGAACAATAATCAAACAACAATATATTCAATAGCCTATTACGTCAAATGAACACTGCTGTCAATGTATTAAAATGTAGTGTAAAATATTGTAAAGTCAAAATGTACAATTATGTATAGTTGTACATTGTATACATTACTATACATATTTATGTCATACAAAAATTTCTAGCGCCCTATAGTATGTACATGATGGGTACAATATTTGCCTATTTTTGGATAAAATCATCGAGCTATATAGAGATTAAATAAAATAGAGACTATTTAGAACTAGAACGCCCAGAGGATCATCTCGATGGCAGAATCACATCAACCCAAAGAAGACCTTGAATTTTGTATCCTTGATCTCAATTTGAATAGTGCATTGTAAATTGTATAATTAAATTAAAAATGTGGTTTGACAAAATGTGGCCAATCGGTTTCTAGGCCATACTTTAAAGTAAAATTATAAGCAATTTTTATATAGGTATGAAGTATGATGTGTCGAGGAAGAAATATAATTAGGTATTCTGATTCATGAATGAATGAACTCTCTCTCCAATTATTTAATTTTAACTCTATGTACATAGAGTTTGAATGTATTTTGGCTTTTTGTATATACCTACCTGTATTTGACGTTGAAAGCTTGATGGAGAGTCACATAAATTTCTCCAAAAGGATATTTCAGCTTCCATTATTTTCTTATCAGCCTTCAATTGTTCAGGACTTGCTTTCTCCACTTTATTGGGTTCAAGCGAGCTTTCGAGACCAACATTTCCAGGTAAAGACAAACGCTTGTCTGTTGGACCCAGGCATCCTAGATTGGGATCAGGCCAAACCGTCGGAACTTGCTTATCTGCATCAGAAAACAGTCATACATGTATGTCATTTTAATTTTAAGTTATACACGATTGATGTACGTATATTATATAGTCATTTTAATTGTCTTTTGCAAAATCTCACCCAAATGTCCAAACAAAACTTGTTCCACATACGTATTCTTCTTTCTCCAACTATGATTGGAATATTCACGAACTGATTCCGTTAAAGCTTTCAAATTTCTCTTGACACTACCAAACTTTTGAGGGGTAGTTGAAAATAGCTAGTGACAAAAAAAATTCGAACATAACATAATATTTACAACATGTATGTCAGTATTTCAGTCAGTATATCAGTCAGTATTTCACTCATCGTCAGTTATAATACTGTCTTTAAAGAAAATTTTAATTTTACCATCAAAAATATTCTATATAGTTTACAGTAATGGAATATTATGACAAAGTATTTGTTCCATTATTTAGCTTACCCGATTTGCCATTTCAAAATTTGATGAATCAAACTTTATCCCGATGTCCCACGGCGAAACACGATCAACAATAACTATGATTCGCTGGTCTGTGCTTTTTAAATTATATTCTGCTTATATGTACGTTGTATTAATGTTTATAATAGTATATAATACTGACTTGATTTGAAAAGAGCTATATAGTGTACGTATATACAATAGATAATGAAGCAAAAATAAAAGTATATTACTTACATAATTATGATTTGCAATAATTTAAATAGATTTTGAATAATTTCTTGTTAAATTCTATACAAGTATATATATATATAATATATATCTACGTGTATATAAGTAACTTTAAGTGTTTTAGTTAAATTTTTTACAAGGTTCTATTAAAAGAACTATTGTAAAGAATAAAAAGGATAAATTGAAAGATTTTTTGAAATGATGACTAAATTTGTTGAAGATGAGCTTAAAGTTGAAAATACTTGAAATTTACAATTAGAATTATAGTTAGACATAGTTACAGTCAATCGAATTTCTTGATGTACATCATGATCATCACAAAAGTCAGTCAAATTAGAAAGGAGGAACTGTGCTGTATTGTTGTAGTTTATCTGATGTATATATAACAATTAAGATAATCACAATTCATTAAGTATATATAAACTTTAATAATAATATTTAATAATAATGAAATGATATGTGTGAGTGAGATATTGCTACACAATATAAGTTAAAAAATATGATGAAATTAAAAAAATACTTGCTGTAATTTAATATATAAAATTTGAAATAATATACTTACGCGTGTTTTTGATAAAATCGCGTGTACTTTATCTTTTAACTTATTGTAGAAGTTGATACACTATAGAATTAGAAAAATGAACAAACTTTTTCAATTTTGCAAAGGTTGTAATCTCGTTGTGATTTTAAATGTGGATTAAAGCCAAAAAAGTAAAGGCAAAATATACGCAGTTTGTTGATCAAAAATGATACTGTGCTGTGTGTTCGACGACGTCACGAAGGAAATACCGAGCACACACTTTGCGAAAAAACTTTCATTCCATGCCACAGTCCTTCGTTCGTGTGTGTGAGAGACAGTTGAACTGGTTTGTTTTTTTTGTAAAATTTCGTAACAATTGTTAACATAAAAGTAATAAACAACAATACATATATATAGTATAAGGAGAGTGAATTACAGAACGTGGTGTGTGGACTTGTTGTTTTTAATTTTTTGTGGCTAACTGGCTACACAATTATGAGGGCCCAAGAAATCCTGGAAGGATTTCGCATGTAATTTTAATTTTTTACGTTTTTTGATCATAAAATTTCTTTACCTATATATACATACAAAGTTATCAATTGATGCAAATTTACAAATATATTCTAAAATTTTTAATTTAACTATTAATCAAACATATTTTTGTGTATTTTCTATTCAGAAACTGGATGAAGTTGAGAGATTCAGATACAGGAAAAGTTTTATGGGAAGGGAAAGATGATTTGTAAGTCATGTGTATACCTTATTTTTTTTATCAATTTCTATATATTTCATTCAATCGACTATTTAATGCCTGAATTTACTTGTAAATATTTACTTACACAGATTCGACATTTGTATGAGTATGTGTAGATAATCGAATGACCGTTAATCGATAGATAGATAGATATGTTTCTGATTCCAGAAAAGAGTTTTGGGTTTTACGTTTTATGTTTTATTCAAAGTTCAGTATGCACACATATTGTGTGAATGTGTACACTCGTATGTATATAAATCGTATAATCGAAAATCGCAAACAATGTATAATTGAGCATGCAATCATATTTGAATTAAGTAGGAAGGTATACATGAGCATTTTATAAACTTTATATGTCATGCATGCTTAAGATTATTGTACTTCAATACGAAGAAATAAAAGCTACTCGTTTAGAATCTTGGCATGTATAGTATATACGTTTTTTTGTAATAAAACTAATTTAAAATATCCGATGGCATAATTTTTGATTTCAATTTCATTACAGATCACTACCCGATGTTGAACATGAAGCGAGAGTTCCAAAAAAGTAAAACTTTTAACGACATATTGTAAACAAACTGTATAGTACTGGAGTCATTTTAATAATGTAGTTGAAACAAATATAGTAATTTTGTATGCCATATGAGACAAATTATTTATTGAATCAAAATTAATTGTCTTACTTATTTTCAGTGTTCTCAAATGCCGAGCTGTGTCAAGAGAAATCAATTTTTCATCTGTAGAACCTATGGAAAAGTTTCGGATTGAGCAAAAAGTTCTTTTTAAGGTATATATATGACATGGCACATATATATTACGGTCGTAGCATTTCAAATACTTTCTATATAAGATTGATGTAATAATATACGATGAGAATCATTGACTAAATTTATTGATTTGCTGTGCTAATCTGAATGGCCAGAATGGCATGAAGACTTTTATATGACAATATTATATGAGATTGTTGGTGCGTGCTTGTGAATATCATGCAAATGCAGGATGCACTACACAAAAATGACAACATTCAGTCTGTATAATATATACTCCCCGGTACTTGTATATATATATCTTCTTCATTTGATTTGATTGTTTATATGTTTAACAGGGACGTTGCATTGAGGAATGGTTCTTTGAATTTGGTTTTGTCATCCCCAACTCGACAAATACATGGCAGAATTTAATCGAAGCAGCCCCCGAGTCCGAAATGATGCCTGCAAGTATTCTCAACGGGAACATCGTGATAGAAACAAAGTTTTTTGATGATGACTTTTTAGTTTCTACGTCAAATGTCCGGGTTTTTTATGTGTGACTGTGTGTATAGCAGTGTGTACTAAACACAGAATATCTTATGTACGTATATATATACTTATGTTTTTAAAGTACATTTTTTGGCGTCATAGCAAGTACTTCCGTATACTTGACATGACATGAAAAGGAAGAAGAAAAAAAACAAAAAGAATGTACCAACATATATACTACATAGACGTCCGTATTTCAAGGTCCAAAAAGATTTAAAATTTTAACATTCCGGAATTTTCTCTCGCTGGCCTTTTTGGATAACTCTCAAACTCAAAGAATGTGATTAGGTGGGTAGCATTATTAATTAATTAATTATTATCATCACCACACTTGTACACAATAGTACATTCATCGTGTAAAACAAAAGCAGCCACATGCACTATAGTGTTTCCTTTTGACATTTTGTTATTTTAATTTGTAATAATTTATATTTACTATTTAAATAATTACAACTAATATAGAGTTAAATCAATCTCCATAGTCTTTAAGACTGCCGACTGTCCAGCTTATTGAGATTCTCAGGCTATAGGGAGCGTATGCGTTCATCGTCGTTCAAATCAAAAAATATACTCGCGTATGAAAATATTCAAGCTCAACTTCCAACAGGAGAATCCACAAAACATGTAAAATGAAATGAGAACAAATGTGCAATTCACATTTTCTCTTGTGGATGAGTAGTGGCGGCTAGTGGATTTATCCCTAATCCGAATCCACATTCTAATTACATTATACATATGCACGACTATTTTTAATGACGTTTAACCCGCATACCTTAAAGAAGGACTCGGATTATGAGAATTCTAAAAATATAGAAAAATAGCCTGAGGAATACTGCACAATTGTTACTTATTGAGAAAGTCGAGCAAGTTTTTGGAAAGTCGTGAAAAATCGGCAAAGAGACTTAAAATTTTAATACTTAGCGATTTTTTTCTACATTTCCAAAGACCCGTACGACTTTCTCAACAAGTAAAAATTGTGCAGTATTGTTCAGGCTATTTTTCTATATTTTTAGAATTCTCATAATCCGAGTCCTTCTTTAAGGTATGCGTGTTAAACTGAATGCATATGCTCCCATACAGGAGCAACCTGAGAAAAAGAGCCCAGACGAAAGTCTTAACTAATTGAGAAAACATTGTGGCGGCCTGTGGTTTTACATTCCATTCCCAGTTCCACTGACTTCCATGCGCCCCAAAACAATAGGAAAATCAGCAAATTGAGAACAGCAATGAGAAGAAAACTTAAGTAAATATGTTTCGTCTATTATTATTTCAGCCATTTTGTGACCCAATTCTCGAGTCCACAATGAGTCAATAGTCCGAACAAAACTCAAACTAGACGGAAGTCATTATGTTATAACGGGGATTTAAAAGAAGGTATAGTTCAGTGGGGTAACAGGAGAGATTAGTACACAAAGTATACGATATTCGCATATAAGCGAACTCGTTCTGCTTTCGCCTTTTCTGACTTCTTTTTTATCGGGTTGTCAGAACCTGAACAGCTCCAGAATTTATTGTGATTGTCTTACAATTATCGATTTCTTATATGCGACAGTTCGACGCCGTTCATGTAAATCCATGAGAATAAACCGCCTAAACTACACAGTTGTGTGTTCTTACACCCATGGCGACATAAAAAATCACAGCTAATTGAGTGGCGTCAAATGGAAACAAATAAGTAATTTCCACATCCTGATTCTGCTTTTGAAATAAAATGAATTGCGCAGTGGATTTTCTATTTTTACGCAGTTGAATATCTGTGGGTAAAAATCATAAAACGGATTAACCGCAGTCAAAATATTTTTTCCCACATTGAAATATTTTGCTTTTACTTTACGATTGTGAAAGTGGCTTTTGAATTTAGAGTTTATGTCCTTGATTTACAATTTCTGAACTTTTGCATTGGCAAACCAAGGAAATTGGATGAGAAAGAGAAGGAAAATACGTAAAAGTCCATGAGAAATTCCTATTTTTCATTTCCGGTTGGCTTCGGACGACTCGATTTGAGGAATTCCTGGGTTTTGTTTGGAGACTCCGAATGTGGCGACAAAGAACGGCTGGTTTGATTTCTATATACACTGGATTTGAGGAGGGCTCCGAGATTTTGGATTCCCTCTGGGTTGTCAATGGGACGCTCTTTTCTGATGATGTTGGATTTGGACACCCTTGTCACTTGATGTCATTCAAGGCTGATCCCCTCAAACTGATGATGTCATTAATATTAATGGATTCCGTCCCTAACACGGCGATTTAGAAGCGAATTCATTTTTACCCATACTAAAATCTTTCGCGTTGACATTGGGGTTTGGATTTATAGTTTATGATCTTTGAAATAACGAGTGCATCGGATTTATTATCGCTAATTTAACGGGTTTGGCTGAGCTTTCACTCAGCTTACGATTTAAATCGAGCCCTGTGACGCTGGACTTGATGACCTCCAGCAAAGTGTCGGTACATTTTCCGACTTGTATTGCGGCAGATAGACGCCGCTCATGATATTTCATGATAATTTGGACTCCAATCGGCACAAGTTCGATTGACCTTTTGGACTTCATCAAAATAAAGCACACACAAATGAGTGGCTTCGAACTGCAGTAAATAATGTCCATATCAAGATTCTGCGTTTAAAATATAGTTTAATTTCCACAGTGGAATTTTGTAAGTTCCTGTGTAGAAAATCACAAAGCGAAACCGGGTTAAAATAAACAACTGAATAAAAGGGAATTAGCATCCAACTAAATTTGGAGTGCAAAATCCTTGAAACCGAGCGTTGCTATGAAAATAGCAACGAAATAATGTTGAACATTCACTTTACATCCGTTCCGGTCGTATTCCGGGCATTTGCCATTGTACTGTTCGTTCCCCTTTATACCAGGGATTAACACGGGATAAAATTTTGAATCCGGATCCGTCCGGGATCCGGACTCGCTTACACCCGTTCCGTACCGTACCGGATTCCGGTATTCCTCAGTCGTCCAGGATCCCGGACCCGGGACGGAACGGTCCCGGAAAATGCTCATCCCTGGTTTATACATCGAAGCTCTCGTTTGAATTGAGTGGTCGACACCACTATCAATTATGAAATGAGCCAGAGCCATCGCGGCCTCCTGTTTTGTCCTCATGGACTCGCCAACAAAGGCATTGTACCGGGTATCGCCCACCGCCGTACAAATCCATATTGCTGTTTATCGCCGCCGCCTGGAACTAGATATTTCAGAGTGATTTGAGCTGAAAAATCCAAATAGAAAAACAAATCGGATACATGACGATAGAAAATGTAGTGAAAGTTCTTCAGTTTATTTGGGCGGGATTTTTTTAAAATTGTGATTGCATTATCGTTTTAACTCACCGTGACCGTGGACGGAAATCGTGGAGAAAGCGAGCGTTGCTACTAAAATGATGAAGGAAATAGGAAATCATCATTAATAGAAAAATCTGATGAGAAATTAATGATGATTTGGGAAGGAATTCCTTTAGCTTTTATACGCATTTTTCAATTTTCAATGTGATTTTATTAGTTAAATATTAGGGAGCGGAGTGAAGCGGAGCTCCCCTAATGAAATGGCGCATGTCCGTCTGTTCGACGATAACTCTCGAACTCAAACCGTTCAATATTCTGACTCGGGGTATTTCTTATTGAATAGCTTGTAATTCAGATGAGTTTGGAGATGTTAATAATCTGAATACCCGTTTCGGTTTTATCCGAGTTTTTTCCGGGTTTTTACCGTGTGTGACAATATTTTTTTTCTTCTGCAACAATTCCTCGGTCGAAAATTACGAAGAATTCGAATCTGAAAACTCCGTATTCTTATCGCCGGATTCGGTTTTTACCCCTGATTGTTTTCTATTTTCTTATTCTTTGGATTTTAGAGTAAATTGTTTTGGAGAATTGAAATCTGAATTCAAAAATCCACATTCCAAGTCTGTAATAACCGTGTTTTTTGGAATGTCATTTTCAAGTTGAGACAACTACGAATTTGAGCTCACAGTCCAAGAAATTAAAACGAAATCAATGAAGCCTCATCTTTTTTGTTCTTGTTTCGATGTCACTTTCTTACCATTAGATATGAATAACTAACAATAAAATGCAACATCAATTAAATATTGTCGCCCGTCACCAAAATTGTTGAACTCCAACGCCGATTAAACATTTAGAAAAGATCGAGCGCGGTAGAGCCCACAAGTTTCATCGTGTGGTCTGGATGTTTGGATTTCATTAAAAAACTTAACGCTATATGAAAATGTTCTTTTCACTGCGGAGTTTCCTTAAACAAAATAGTACATAACAATATGCAAATAAATAGCGATCGTTAAAAATGAATAAATTCTAACCGCAATGCCGCAATTCCATTGTTTTCTTTGCACATTGACATAAATTCTTGATTTAATTTTCCAGAGTATTAAACAGAATTTTTTAAGGGGTCGTTCATTCAGTACACAACAAAAGGGTTCGAGCTTCAGTATTTGCGTAGTCTGAAAAAAAATACATAAATATCAATAAGAATCTAAATACTTGTGTATAAAGATATGAAGATGAAGGGACTTTGGAGAGGGGAAAAGTTCTCGGGAGTCTTCCGCTTTTTTGAATATTTTTCCTCGCGTTTCCAGCCTGATCCGAAGGCGAAGGGTTCTGCGGAAGAACTTGTTCCTGTCCTTACCAGAATGAAGGCCTTTGAGGAATATTCCGTGTCAAGGCTTAAAGGACTCAAATCTTGAGGACATTTTTGGGGTGTTGGTGCGTTTTATGAGTTGAGATGAGAATGGCTGTGCATATTACTTATAAAAATTCCGAGGTGATCCTGCCATTTTCCTGTGGGGTGAAAGTGTATTCAGGAGGGAATTTCAAAGCGATCAATTATTCCATGCTATTCAACCAGTCTCGTCCGAATGATTTAGATTGGGACGCCTGTAATGATTCCATCGTCTCTGGATGGATAATTTGTCGTCTATATGGACCCAAATCGTTGGTGGTGTAAAATCAGTTTTACACCAAGTCCATAGCCAATCGCCAATCAGCCAATGTTCAATAATAAATCAATCATACATAACATTTCCAAATTTTGATCGTTTTGGACTTGTACCAGCTACGTAATGGATTGTACCAGTCACGATCCGAGTTTAGCGGCTGGAAACGTGAAGTTAGCCGCCAAACATTCTTTAGCTTGTACCACCTGGTATATGGGCTGTTTAAGGTGGTACAAGGTGTGTGCAAAAGTTTTGTGGATTCAGGCAGTTCACACCAAAAAAGCTTTATTGAAAAAACCAAAGGCCAATAATCTTTGGAGCTCAGAGTTTGAGTTGATTCTGGAACATTTGAAACTGTTTCTAGAAAAGTACATTGAAATTTCAAAATGTCCCACATGGGGTGCTCAGGCAGTTTCGAACTTCTCTTTCAACGTTCTCAAACGGAAAAATGGTGAATATTCTCAAAATTGTGAATATGGAAACTGTAGACAGAGATTTCAAATGCATCTATGAGACCTGTTCTGAGACCATTCTTCGTTCCGTTGTACCAACCTCGGAGCCATGTCCATTTCAAGTATTCCATGGTGACTGTGAAGGGAAATTGGAGACGATTCCAGTCCTCATTAATGTGCTTGGAATTCAATACCATCTCTTTTGTGCATCCGTTTTTACTGTGGGTCACTTTGTCTCAGCTTTTCCTTGGGATAAAAAATGGATAATCTACGATGGCACCAAGCGAAAATTCACTGAATACATGCCACAATTTGATGCAGTTTCCTTGCTTTGGTACGTCCGCGTGGTTAAACAGTAAATCAAGATGAAACCACATTTTGACATGAAATTAAATTTTAAAACAAATTTTTTTTGTATTATGTTAAATTAAATTAATTTTGAATTGAAATGTCGTATAACAAATGAAAAAGTTTAAACTTACATTTAATTCATAGCAAATAACATATTTTTGAAATATTGTACCATGAAATCAGCTTGCAAGCGGGAATCAGCCCATACCAGGTGGTACAAGCTAAAGAAAGTTTGGCGGCTAACTTCAAGTTTCCAGCCGCCAAACTCGGATCGTGATTCGACTGGTACAACCCAATACGTAGCTGGTACAAGGTTTGTACCCGGTGGTACAAGTGCTACAGACAGTGTTCCAGGTGTCACAATTAGTCCCGAGCGTGAACCAGCAACACCAGCAAGTCAAAAAGCTTATTTCTAGTGTAAAAAGTTGTTTAATAGCTGGTACAAGTGGTACAGAGCGTGTACCAGGTGGTTCCTACCTTGTACCAGCTACAGCAGCCCGTATACCAGGTGGTTCAAGCAAAAAAAGTTTGACGGCTAACTTCACGTTTCCAGCCGTCACGGCGGCTGGCGGCTAACTTCACGTCCATCAGAAATCTTGGATATTGGATAGGTATAGGGGAGAGGTAGGCAAAAATCACCCCCAAATTCTTTTTGCTGTAGCGCCAGTTGTATTCAACGGATTGACATTGTAAATCGTCTGAACAAAACTTTGGTTCAATGTCAATCGAGATCTTAATCGCTCTTCTTTAATTTCCATGAATTTTAATTGTAATT
>JAIUND010000199.1:0-98906 GCA_034699125.1 Gisinianus flammeolus | reverse complement strand
TATCGTTACCGATCCTTTCCATAAGAAAGCCGCACCACTAACCATTGCGCCGCGGTGTACCTATTGGATATCAGGACAGAGAGAATGACTACATATTCCGATGAACATGTTCTCATTTCTTCCATCACCAATTCCTATGAGCGGTGAAGTGTCTTTTCATGCACTTCACTGCCTATCCAGGTAATGTAAGCTCTCACTATAAATAAGTGAGGCTGGCATTACCGGATACTATACCTTGATATAACTCAAAACTATACAATAATATAACAATATTTTGTTTGCATTCATCCGGTGGTCGTGGTCTCTTTGGTTGGAAACTTGGGCGGTCGCCACACTCACAATCTCACAACGGTCTAATGCTAATGAAGGGACGAGTCCAGAGCACAGAATACAGTCCGTGTGCTCACAATAAATTAAACATAAAATATCGTTATTATGAGTGTCAAAGGTTCCTCATAAATTACTTAACTCAATGACAATCTCCACATTCACAATTCACATTCACATTGAACCGTCCTCATCCCTTCTTTTCCCCCAACTAATATCAAAACCCAAAGCTATCGTACAAGCCAACACATTATCTGTATTCTGTATCTGTAGAAATCCAAAACTGTGTGGACTTTTCTCGATAGACATTTCTGTAGTGTTAATGAGCGCAACAGCAATCGCAATAGCTTTCCATCACATTCATTACACTTTGACTCGTTAAATGAGCTCTCTCCAACTCTTCATCCACGTTAATTCCAATATCCATTATCTTATCCTCATTCTCATCCCTCATTCATTTCGTACACTATTTAACTATATTCTCATAATTAATTCAAGTCATATTGCTGGATTTTTACATTAGGAATCATATGAGAACTTTCCCATTTCTCAAATACGCAAATCTCAAGTCAGCCACATTTTCTTTTTCCCTTTGCGGTTCTTCTTCTTTTTCTTTCCTTCCATCTTCGTCTTTTTTCTTTTTTCAGAACCACACAAATTTTCGACGACCATGTGGCCAAAATGACAAGGGAAACGAAATGGGTGCAAATGTGTAATGTGTGTTGGTTTTTCTGTGTGTGTGTGTGTGTGTGTGTGTGTGTGTGTGTGTGTGTGTGTGTGTGTGTGTAGAATAATAAATGTCTTTAGTCTTTAGAGTTTAGAGTAAAATTAAAGGGAGGCAGATGGTCTGGCCATTGGAACTCCCACTTCAAAAGTGCCTGATAATTTCTGTGTGTGTGTGTGTGTGTAAATGAGGACCAATAATTCCCGATGCGGATTCTGCAATACAAAACACATTTAGTTATTTTTTTTTTTTGGTATTTAGTGTGTGTGGTTTGCATATGGAATATGGACTGAATGGAAGGAATGGAGGGATTGTAAATTAAGAGGATGATATACGACGGCTGATTGTTCAGAGTTTAAGCAGAGTTGTATAGTTTTATGATGATTTCGGGGGAAAAGGGAAGGGTGCAAATGTTTTTTCCTCTTCCTCATTTATGACCGAGCTGTTTCTGTTTCTGTCGCTGTTCATAGTTTTTTTTTTTACACGTACATATCTTATGAGCAATTGCAATTGCTATTACTCAACAACTGATTGACCTGGAGATTCAAACTATCATACAGCAATTACCAAAGATATATTAGCCATGGCCATTGAGGAATTCGTATATTTGTATTCGTATTCGTATTTGTATTTGTAGGATTAGAATTAGAAGGCAGAAGGGTCAGTGGCGTCAGTCTTCTCCAAATTCTCAACCATTTTCAGTTGACTCAAAACATGGAACTTTTACTTGGAAAATCATCACAATCATCACAATCACAATAGAATTTTATTGGTCATTTAACGATGGGGAAAATGAAAGAGGGATTTTTTGTTTTGTGTGCAGGATAGAATTTGGAATATGGCAAAGGAATTTGGGTGCGTTTTATTGCAGTTGTCGCCATACAAATACAAAAGTATATGTTACAAGAATTCCGGAATTTATGAATATTTCATTGGATTTGCTGTGTTCAGGAATTCCTTGCAAATCCGTGGAAATTGCGAGTACGTGTCATTTGGAAAGATTTTTAAAGATTATTTGGTATTTGGTTTAATTTTCCAGTTCATAGTGCTGAGAGACAATGATGACGATGGAGTTTTTGTATGTGTATTTGGTTGGCTTGGCTTGACTTATCGTTAGAATGAGGATCGTTTCAAGTTGTTTAAGGATTGTTGAAGTATATACTTTTAACTTTCCTTGGGAAAAGCGGTAAAACGATTGAAGGGAATTCGGCTACTGTCCGAAATTCTACATGCATATTGCATATCCAAATTTACAGTTAGATATTTCTTTTTTCCTTATAAGAAAAATGAGCGTTTATGCTCTTTAAAAGATGCTTTGAGTTTTGAGTGCTCCTGTCATGTCCAAAGTCCAAAGATGCTCTCAGAATATCCAATGACAACGACAACGACTGGAGATTTGAGCTGAGTTTCCACGTTTCCACGTTTCTAACGTCGCGTCGGGAAGAGCTTCCATAAATTTGTCAAACTCTGCGGTAAATATCCGGAGAATGAGAGAAAAAGAGAGAGAGAGAGAGAAAAAAAACCTTTTTTGCACCCTGTTCAAATTCTGATTCCAGTTCGAATCCAAGAATACATACCAAAATTTGCATGTGTAAAATGTGACCAACTCGCCTTCGCCTTTGCCTTCGCCTTGCCTTGCTCCAAATCCCTATACTTCCGCTATCCAATCTACAAATTCCATGCTCTCCAAGTTTATACACACTCTGAAACCTCACGTCCGAATTTCCACTAACTTCATTCCAGCTGCCGATGAATGACAAATTTTTTCTGGCTCTCTGTCAAAAATCGATTATCCAAACCAAAACCATGCAGATGAAAAGGATTTTCTTCACAAAATCCGCTAGCGACTTCGACCATAAAAAAAAAAAACTGTGAGACGTCTTAAATCTTCAATCTCCAATTTCCAAAGGCCGAATGTGTAAAAATATCTCCAAATTCCAATTCATACTCTCACATGACAAAAGACAAAAGGCAAAAGACCAAAAAGGCAGGAGACGGAAAAAAAACAAAGGAGAAACTTTTTTTGAGAAAATTGCGAGGATTTCTTCACCCTCAATCCGCAAATCTACTGACCCAAATTCCCGTCATTATCATATCGTATCTCTACTGATATTTGCACAAACAAAAAAAACAATGCAAATCTCCAAGTAAATTGTGAAATCTGAATCAACTTTCCCTTGACTTTTTTTTTCACTTATCCTTTACATTTCCCATCGACCTTTATTTCATAACCGTTACCGTTGATTAATTAATCGCTCAGTTCTTTCACTCCAGTCAATTTCCACATCCACTTTCCTTTCACTCGAATATAATACAAATAAAAATATGTTTAGATAGAAAAATGAGGTCACTAGGTTAAAAAAATCCAGAATCATTAGGAGTAGAAACAATCTGGGAAATGTGTGAAAAATCGTTATAAAATTCCTGTCTCAAAAATTCAAGCTTTAATTTTAAAAAACCACAAGAAAAAAAAGTCAGAGAAAGAGTCGCATCAATTTATGTGTTAACTGTAAAGTGTAAAGTCAAGCCTTATTTAAGTTATTTATCTTTGTCCAGTGTCCTCCGTTCCATGTAGGAAAATATCTGTAACATCTGTGCACGAATACGAACACGAATCGGACGATGAGAATAGAAAAGGGAAAGCGTTTAATTTTTTGTGCACTATTCACTCACTGTGACTGCATGACGGCATTCTGTACATCATAAGCATAAGAAAAAGAAGAAGAATAAGAATAAGAATAAGATGAACAGCACGAATGACGAACGACGAATTTCGAATTTCAAATGTCGAATGACGAAACATTTTTTCCCTTTTCCCTCACCATCAATTTCGGCAAAAGCCTCCGTCAGCGTTCCTTCATCATGTCACCATGCCGTGAGTCTCTTCTCTGTGTGTATTTAGACTTGTACGAGTACAGTCTTCAAAAAAAAACCATGTTGGATTTGATAATATAAAATTCAAAAAATTACGGAGAGACCCAGAGACGACGGCGGCATCTCAAACACAAACGCGGAGACTAATAATAATAAGACAAAAATATCTGTACGATATCCAAAAAAAAAAAAAAAAAAAACCAAGACACGGACGACGACATAAAATTCCAGGTTAAAAAAAAACAAGAGAGAAGAGAGCACAGCACTTATCATTACCATTACTATTATCCTTATCGTTATCATTATACAGATGGAATTAGTGTTTTCCCATGGAAGGACATGACGTTTTTCACACCAATTTACCTCCAGTTTAAGAAATACATACTGAAAACTGAAATACCTACATGCAAGTCTTTTCCCTTCTTCTTTTCCCCCATTCTCTTTCTCTTTCTATTTCTCCCTTCACAATCCAAGAAGCAGACTACACTACATTTACTTACAAAACAATCATTTATCATGGTATTTTGTATTTTCATTTTGTAGTTTGTAGATTTTGTGTACATTCTATAACAGCAGGAGGGAGTCAGTCAATCTGTGTCTTTCTTTAACCCTTCAAGGGCTCTCCAAATATATATATATATATATGTATATATATGTACGATATTGTAGATACAAATACAAAAACAACGACGATATAATTTGTAGGTACGTAAAAAGGTCAAAACACAAATACAAACAAGAAAGATTTGTTTAGAGATAAAAGAAATTACGATGTATTTATGTAATTTCCCTTCTTTTGGGTTTTGGGATTTTAGGATTTTGGGATTTTGGGTCCTTTCCCTTCATTTTAAGGGATTTTCTCGTCTCATTCCTTGGTTTTTGTCTGTAGTAAATCCGGATGCGTGTTGAGTGATGCGTGTTCTACCATTTTAATCATGTCATTAGAACATTGAGCTAAATGAAGAAAAAACGTACACTATCATTTTCTAATCCTCAATCCAATCAAGATATCTTTCCAGTTCCAGACACATTTCAATACAGTCATCAGGTGTTTCAAGGAAAATTCTAAGTTATGGAACAAACCCCCTCAAAATTTCCTGTATGTATCACAATTCAATTAGCCACATGTCATGCGGGCGCAGAACAACACAGTACATATTAAAGTTATTAGAGGATTTTTCATAATATTTTCCTTTGGTATTTGGAGGAAATTTAGAGTCAGATAAAAGGCAAAAGAATCTCAAGAAATGGCTAATTGTGACTGGAAGCTCCATTTTCCACATTGTATTTTCCCACATGGCTAATTAAAACATTCTGATTTTTTGTTTGTTCTTTGAATGGAGTGACTCAAGAGTTAAAAGCGTTCATTTAAATATTCAACTGTTCATTCGATGCTCGAGGATGGGAATTAATAAAGATTGTAAATCATTAACGTGTGTCCAAACTGCCCAGAACAAGGTTCAAATTTCCAAAGACCGTTTTTTTCAAGACGTTTGAATTCCCAATCCTCAAAAATTAAGACAAAGCACAATAAAGCGGAAGGGAAAAGGAAAAGGAAAAAAACTATTGACATTTTGACATGTACTGTTAAATTTGACTATTTATTGTACAAAATTTGGGATTAATGAGAAAAATACGGAATGGAATCCCAAAACAAGAAGGGTAAAATTTGATAATTTGATGTGCTTGTGTTATCTACATTTTATTTTCTGTTCTTTGTACTCTTGGGGCAATACACAGTTGAGATTTTCAATATAGAATTGAGAATGTACATAAATATGTAGAATTGTAGATGGACGACAAGGACTGAAGGCGAGATTGAATTTGTAGTTAATAAAGTAATATATAGTAAATTTTAGTGTGGGACATGGCAGATGGAGAATATCCGTACAAATTCCCTTGTTTTATGGACGACAACTCTTTCAAATTTCAAAAATTTATGATAAATTCATTGCCTATATGCAGTCAAAAGTTCAAAGTCTTGGTGGGCCTCCAAATGAAATGAAATACACAAATCCGTTCATCGTAAAACTCAAAATCCAAACGAATACAGATATTTGGAGGATTTCTCAATCAATTTTCTAAATTAAAAAATGAAACATCTCCAGTTTCTTCAGATTCTCCAGACTCTCACCCGTCTAAACTTTCTCAATCAATGTCTCTCCACCTCCACGTCTTTATCTGTATTCAGAATCAGAATTTGTGTAGAAGGAATCTCGGATTTACAGGCACGAGAGCCCCATCTTCCCTTTTTTATATGGAGGAAACTTGAGGATGAGGATGAGAGAGAAAAAACTTAATGGGCATCCGGACCTAAACTTAAGAATAACTTAAGAATGAAAATCTCTTTAGAGTTTAGACTCTCATATTTATCTTTACAGATCAACAGCAAAGGGAGAAAAAGAAAAGGAAAAAGGAACAAGGAAAGAAACGACCTTGAAATACCAACAGGAGCCAAAAAAAAGGATCCATTCATATTTATTTCCTTTTGAAACTTTAATGTGTCTTATTCTGTATTATCTACAACAATTCTAACACCACCGGCCTCACGATCACCAACACACAATCACAATCACGACCACATTTACATTTACCATTTACCATTTACAATTTTTACATAGACATTCCTTCGAGCTCATTACATTTACTTCCCTCAACTAAAAAAACCCAACGCAAGTCCCACATGCAAACGACACGGAACCACTTGCAAATTCAATTGTAAATTTAAATCTGTGAGGATAATGTATTCAACAACAATCAAATTTGAGATCCTGCTCAAAATCTGGGTCAATAACAATAAATCCAGAGAAACTTTTGGGATGTCAATCAGATTCTGATTCTGAATTCTGATGCAATGGAAATTAAGGGCGCTGGTTTTTTTTAAGTATGGATCGCAGGAATTTTTCTTAAATTGCTTATTCATTTCAATCTTTTTCTTTTTCATTTTCATTTTCATTTTCATTTCCATTCTTTTGAATCGACCAGAGGGAGTTGAGTCGGGGTATGCCAACCAAAGCCAAAACCAAAGTAATTACGTAATGTTGAGGATTGTGACTGTAGAATTGTATATTGTATATAGAGAATGTAAAATATAGTCTGGCTGGAGTAGATTTTGGAGCCTTTAATAAATTGAAATTGTGATACAGCGGACGGTTGTGTGTTTAATATTTGAGAGACAGACAGAGACAGAGACCGAGAGAGAGAGAAATGGAGAGACGGAGGGAAGGATGGAAATCCCTTGTAATGGAGTCACTACAGGTGTGTAAATACCAACCAGGTAGACTAATCGTACGGATAAGGAAAGCAAACGACACACATATTTCATTCTTCTCATTCTTTCTCATTCTCCCATTTGTATTTCAGTCCTTTTCCTTTTCCCATTTTCAATATTCTTCGTGTATAGTTTAGTTTTAGTTCCCCCTTTTTTCCCTTTTACTCTTTGACTTTGGTCAGAGTGATGACGGTTGGGTTCTGGCGACGACGAGGAAATTGAACCTACCTTCAATTTCCACACGTGTCTGTGTGCATAGAGAAAGCGAGTGGCCCGCCCACAACTTACATGAGCAAGTATGAACTATTTATGTGAGTCATAATAATGAGAAATGAGAAATGAATCGTATTCATTTATTCGTATGTGTAGATTTGTGTAATTTGGATTTGGATTTTTAAATGCGGAAAGAGCTTAAATGAAAAAGGATATTTACCTTTTCCCCTTCAACGTTTGTCATTTTTATCGTCACAACGCGAGAGAGAGAACTCTTTCAGTTTGAACTTTGAACACACGATGTTGAATACAGGGTTAGCTATAAAATATACTAACGATAAATGGGAATTTAATATCAATAAGCAGTCGTTTTTTACGAAAGTTAATTTGATTTTCATTAGCTGGTAAGATATAGGTTACATATCGTGGAATTTTAATATCAAATAAATTATGCAGAGTTAACTCTGCAGAAATTCCACCAGATTTAAATAATTGTATTATATTGATATTGATGGAATAATGAAGTGAAGAAACTTGGGTTGGGGAATATCCCATGTTTTTTATGTTTCGGTAATCCCACAGTCAATGTCATTATGTGAAGAGATGAAAAGCCGGAGGACATTTGACTTGTTCTTGTTCTTGTCCATGTAATATTTAGATCTTGAAAGACGACAAAAAATGAGTACTTCCTATTTCCATTCTTATTTCTACAGATATTTCCAACTCCAACTCTGAACAGAAACAGGCAGAAGGAAATTGTGTGAAATGTAAATGTTCGTTTCGTTCTTTTTTATTTCCATCTTGGTCGACTCAAAGATATCTTTTACAAATGACTTCCTCTCTCTCTCTCTCTCTCTCTCTTTCTCTCTCTCTCTCGTCGTCTCCTTGATTTTCGTCCTTCCCACCGATTTCAATGTAGCTCCGTCTTTGCATTCATGCTCATTCAGACTCCCTTTTCTCTCTCTCCCCCTCTCTCTCTCTCTCTCTCTCTCTCTCTCACACACACACAAACGTTGTGACACTGTCAGTGAAAAATTCTCTGTACACATTACAAATGTACACACACACCACACATTTTTTCATGTACGATTTTTGAACCTGACAAACCTTTGCTTTGGGGATCTGACTAATCTGAACATTCCTCAATATCGCATTAAGCATTTGGTCTCTCTCTGTCTCTCTTCTTTACCCGTCTACTTCATTCTCATCCTGTTTCGTTTCACATTGCAATTGAATTGGTTTGGTGTGGTGTGGTTTTATCAATTGACAGTTGGTGATGGGCTGGTTCGGTTCCTCGAGAAGAAAACTCGGTATAATCTTTGCCCCCTCCCCATTTACGATACAATTGTATACATACTAGAGAACCTGTGTCAAAACCTAATGTAAAAACCATAGTACTGGAAAAAAGGTTGAGAGCGTTTCGTTTCATGACCGCAAAGTGTCAATGACAAAGATTTCCAGGTTAAAGTCCCAGATTATTTAGGAATAGGATTCCAAATGGTCTTCGTCACCGGAATCTCACAGGAATCGGAATTCATGAATGAAAGTTTGACAATGTGTGAGATGCATTCACATTCACATTTTTTTACAGATACAAAGAGTATTTATCTGTATTGTATGTATGTACAAAGTTCAAAGGGAATATGGGAGTCAATTCAAATTCATCGAGTGTACATGAAAATTGAAACCTCAGGCAGAAATATACGATACAAATAGATCATAATGAGTGAATACACGTTAGTCAACTCTCAGGTCGTGGACTTTGGACTTTTTCTCTCCTCTCCATGTTTTTTGTTCAGACCGGAAATGAGACTGATTTCGACTTCTCATGGAGACATTTAAAATATTTAAATACATGCAGATATGAATTGAACATGAACTATATGAACATGAACACACATGTGTTTCTGATAATCCGAAGATTGTCATTATCATTATCATTTCACACTTGAACACTCGATGAGAATTATTTCGAGGATAATACTAAAATACAATAATAATAATAATAATAAATCTAATTGATTCCCCGAAATTTGCCTGTAGATCCCTTTTCTGTATTCGTTTATTCGTTCGAATTTAGTTATTTTTGTTCTTTTGTGGTTTGATTTTAGTGTGGAATAAATTGGTGTAGAAAAACATGTGTGGCCATGTAAAAGCTGAAAAAAAAATGAAAATCGATGGGACAAGGACACAAAATGTTAAGAACAGTGCAGTGCACGCAGGAGAAAGAAAGAAAGAAATGAATAAATAAATGGGAATACCAGGATAAGCATAAAATGTTCGTACAGGTTCTACACAAAATCTACGTACAATCTAGAGGGAACTGTAATGCACCTGCAATCATAATCAATGCTCTCCATAAAACCACAACCCACAAAATTGTGGGCCACAATGTTTATTTTATATTCACGCTCTTGACTTGACTCTTGAAGCAAATCAGAATCAAAATACTTATCAAAATCAACGGAATCCAAATTGAAATCTCCGTTTTGTTCCAAGGCTAACGAAAATCCTGTACACAGCAACTGCAGAGAAAATGTCAAGCCATTTTTTTAAGATACATCATGCTTTCTCAATGTCAATGTGAAAACACCTGTGAAAAACACGGATTCAAGAGGAATGTTTTAAACTCAAACCATGACCACAAAATAAAATAAAAAAGGACGGATATTGGAATATTGGAATATTGGAATTATACAGATTCTCAGAATCAGAATCAGAATCCCTGGATAAAAAAATGGGACAAGTATACAAAAAACCAAAGAAAGAATATCCACGTTGTTTGTCAAGATCATTATGATTTGAATGTTGGATGTTGGATGAGCAAATGATACACCACAAAAAAACACAAATACAAGTGGAAAACCTCAAATCCTCAACCACAAACAAAAAAGCAACATGGAAATTTCATTTCATCACTGATTTTTGTACATATTCACAATCAGAAATCAGAAACAGAGAATCAACAACAATGAAATCGTCTGTGGTAATTGTAATTTCTCGTGCTTACAGCTGTGTGATTCAACGATTCAAATTCAAGTATTCAATGGAAATGGAAATGGAAATGGAAATGGAAGCAGCTGAATTTTTAGTTTATAGATGACTTGATCAACTCCTGACGATGAACTATCTGTAAATGAAATCATCAGGATCTCAATGAATTTCATCAAGTGTAACTTCAAACGGTTCAGTCACTTTTGTGACTTCTAAATGAGGAAAATCAATATTCAGTTGACAACGGAGAGATTAATAAATATTCCGCAGGAGAGGAAAGTCATCCAAATTCAGAAGAGGAAGCGGAAAGGAACGTGAAGAAAAAGAAGAAGCTTTTACTGTACATTTACATTTACATTTATACCGATATTTATGGGACATGATGATGAGGAGAGGAAAACGAGGCCTCGGGATCCAAACGAAACGATTAACGATCATTTGGTTCGTTGGTTTTGGTTTCCCACTTTTTACTCTTTATCTACGATACCATTACGAACCGTAACGTAACGTAACATAACGTAACATAACATAACGTCTTTTGATCTGTCATCAACATGAGCGAGATAGTTTCTATTCACATCTCAAAGATATCTGTATACCACTGATCTGCTTCTACTTTGGTTTTTGTGGTGGAGAGAATCCTTTTCCTTCTTGACTTTTGCCCCGAACGCCAACTGTATTGAACATTAGTAGAGAAAACGTTTTGACTCTATGTGAATATTAACATCTCATCTCTGCATTACATCACGAATGTCTCAACTCAGGATCAGATCAGATCAGCTCATACTTATACTTTTTTCTTCACTTTACTCTCCGTACTTTTGCTTTTGATGATTCTGATGACTCTCATCGTCAGGCTTCTCTCAGACTGAAGAGGATAATGACTTGGAATCATCATCACCATATTCTTTTATCTCTTGTGGGGATCCATCAGGATTCCAAATCCAAATGGAGTCATCGGAATCACACTTGATCGGTCTCGTCTGCGGGAACGGAATACCCGGAAACTTCTTGTCACTTGAATATTCAAAATTCAAATCGTCAGGCTGTTGTCCCATTTTTCTCTTGTTCGTTCATCGTTGTACAAAATTCAAAGTGTTTGAAGAATATCTGCTGCAAGTATTTCCTTCATGTTTTTGTTCTGTCAGGAATTTACAGAATTTCTCTATAGCGCCTTCAAGAATTTTGTGCACAAGAGCCAAAATCATTTTTTTCCTGCAACCGCAAAGCAATTCAGAATTCACATAGCTAAAAAATTCCTGTAGGTTTTTAATCATCATTTCCCAGTTTGACATTCATGTCAAAGAAATAATGGCACTCTCGTAATCTTAGAACTGTGTGCAGTTTTTCTCGTTCTGCTCTGACTTCATCTGAATCTGTCTATGGCAAAATTGGCAACAAGTCTGGGATTTTTAGCAATGCACACAATTAAGCGCTCAAATAATGAAAGTTACTTTTACATAGACGGGATTTTTCTTATCTCGATTGCAAATTGTAATGTCCGCAATTTGTAATCGCAAAAGTTATTGTTTTAAATGACCAAAATGTGCATAAAATTTGTAGAGTGCTGTTTTATCAGGCGATTGCATTGATAAAATGACATGTACTGATAGAATGTGATTAAATATATATGTAATCAAAAGAAAAAGAAGGATGAAGATTATTTTTGCAAACTGAATTGAAAAATGCATTGCATATCTGTTTACATTTTATGAATTTTTTAGTGGGATTTTTTTAACTGTATTTTTAACTGATGCATTTTATAGTGGATTGTTGCTTGATTTAGTACGTTACAAGTTTTGCCTTGAAGCCTTGAATTAAAAGAAATACAGATTTAAGTGTTGATAAAAAAAACAAGTTCAAATTCACTTTTCACTCGCGATTTGATTTTGCTTGAAATCCGAATGTGAAACGTGTGTGTGAACCAGAAAAAAATTGGACAGACGGAAACACCAAGAAAGTTGCGAATTGCGAATATATTGGAATTTCATATGAACTTTGATTCTGACAGAGTGACAACTCAAAATTTACGAACGTTCAATGTATTTTACTTTACACTTTTTATTGTCCGAGATTCTTCTTGTCCTTTTTTTTTGTATCATTAAAAAATACCGTCTTTCCCTTTCTTTCTTTTTTATTCACTTGTCGATTCCGCTTTTTTGCTCTCCAACATATTTTCTGTGTGTATTTTGTACGATATTCCCATTTTTTTGCACTCTACACAAACTACTCCAAAATCCAAACCAATTCAAGCACATATTCATTGTTCTTTTTGTGAGCTGTACAATATTTTCTGAAAGTCTCAAGAAACTATACACATGTCATTTCCTTTGCATATATGTCATATGTAAAAGGCGAAATTTCAAATTTGACGTTCGAGTTCAATTTCAATACTTCCGAACAAGATTGAAGATTGTACAAGAGAGCGACAGAAGATTGAACATGGACATTTATTTTTCATTTCATGAATGAATAGAATGTGGAGACACCTGTTTTTCCTTTATTATCTTTTGAGATTGTTTGCCATTTGCCATTGCCTTTTCCTCCCTTCGCATATGATTCACTTCTTATTTTTTTCTTCCTATTGTCCTCCAACATTTTTTTTTCTTCTTTTTTTGACATTCCCCATTTTTCCTCAATTGTTTTTCTGTCTGATCGACCGTAAATTTATTTATTCAGTTGTGCAAAGGAGAATTGCTTGTGAATGTGAACTCAGTTGAACTCTTCACTGCAAAAAAAGTCTAAACTCTGCGGGCATTTCAAGTCTAGACTCTTGACATTTTTGGTTGTATGATGTACAATTGAATTAAATCACCTGTAGCCTGAAAGACTTTGTATAATATATTTGTTCTTGTTACATTTACATAGGAAATTTGTTAAGGTGAGCAAGTTTAGGTAAAAGGTTTTTCTGTTTTTTTTTTTTTGGGTACGCGGATTATGAATAGTTGTGACAGGTTTGAGGCTTCAGGATGTTGGATTTTAAATGGTTGTGTGCATTTGATTCCCACAGTTTTGTCATGTTTATAGTGTTTAGCATGATTCATTTGGATTCTCCGTACGGAATTTGGGATTCCGCATTTGCAATGACATCATTTTAAATTGCACCAATATCAAAGTCACAATTATGACCATTTGGACAGGTTGAGCTCGAGTGCTTTTCCCTCGTTTTTTTTGCTTGTATAAATACAGTGCCATTTTTTTCGTACGTGCCAATGCGAACTATACAGATATGATGTGAGGATGAGTCACTCGCGAAGACGGAAAATTGATTTATATGGGCAAAAGAAGAAGATGATCAAATCCACTTTTTTCCGCTGTTGTTTTTTGTCCATGGCTAATTGAATTTACCATGCGTTTTTTTTCTTCTTTTCATGGAAAACGAATCATAAATTGAGAGAGGATTTTTTTAGAGGGAAATGTAAATATGCTGTGCAAAAAAATGCACTTTGTCAAGGCATTTTTTTTTTTTTGAGTTGTAGATTTTGTAGACGATTTGACTTTTGGTAGGCTCATCACGTTTTTCATATATTCACATTCACACATAGATAAATATGTATGACAAATGCACAGCATAATTGAGCAGAAACTCCTCGAGTTGTTTTTCACACCCCCTTGCTCTCTTTTTCTCTACATATATTTTCAAGACGATAAATTTAAGATTTCAATCCATAAATTGTCCACAATTAAATTCTTTAAACAAAATGGATGAGAAGTCCGGTGAACTTTTGCATATCGGTACTAGAAAATACGAAATACGGAATATACGCCAGTCATATCCAGGATTTTCCCCATAAAATCCCCAATTTTTCATGTGTACAGTAAAAAAATCCATGTTTGTACAAAAATGCTTGTGTGTTTCGTATATTTTTCTCCCTCGAGTATACGGCCGTGTGTACTATTTACTATTTACACTGGAGAATATAGTACACTATTTCCTTGGTAATCAAATCCAGATCCGCATGGACTGGGATAAATGTGAACCTTCAACTTATGCGCGCATTCACAAATAAATAAATAAATTTGGTACATATGTCAAAATTCAAATTCCACACAGGATAAATGAGGGACTAATTTGAAAAAATGTCTTGGTCTGACACTTTTACACTTACACTTTTACACTTTTACACTTTACACTCGCACAAAAGGATATGTGACAGTGAACAAATCGGATAGTGAGCCAGCTTTAAGGACCTTTCCGCCTTTTCCCCTACCAAATTTCCAAATTTCCAAATTCAGAGTCAAGAGACAAATATACACGTATACAAAAACGAACTGAGACCAACACGAGTTGGGAATATAATTCTGTGTCCCTTCTATTTCTTCCACACGCCTTTTGTCTTTGTGTCTTTATGTCTGGCCCTGATAAATCTTCCAGTTTAAGTTTACAGGAAGAATTCATATTTATATATCAAACATGTACATAAATGAAGTTTCTTTTCTACATACAAAATTATGCAACACACACAACTACGGTGTATGTAGGATTTCAGCGAGCTCACAACGACGATAAACAACTGGGTACATATTTATATCGTATGTACAAATGAACAAGTAAGTTTGAAGCAAAGATTCATTTGAGAAGTGGGAATTTGTCAATGAAAAAAGTCAGTGAATATTTATTTATGATTTGAGTTTTCGTATTTGAAATTTGACATTTATGGCTTGAATATAATGATTTCTGTTGATTTCCTTCATTATAATTTATAAACTAATCGTTTATAATAAAGAAAAGGAAAGTACAACATTATGGTGATACAAATTCACAAATGGAATACAAAAATAGAATGTGGATGAATGAATGTGGATTATCAAGATGAGGTGGATGAAGAAGATGAAGAAAAAGAAGTTGAGGATTCGCCAATTCCAGTGAGACCAGAAGCCGGAACTAACGATGACAAAACAAATAGAAAAATTGCATAGTTGAACTTTAGAAACTGAATTGAAGGAGGTTGACATAATAATATATATCGTACATTTCCTTGTACACAATATGTTATTTTCTATAATAATTGACTCATTTTGTCAGTATGTAGCGAGAGACTCACTTGGTTTTCCATCGGACTTGAGATTTGTGGTGGAAATCCGGATGTTGAAATCCAGTTGTTTCATAAAAAGAAATCCACAATCCCAGGACACGCTCGATAATAAAAATGGGAAATTCGGATGATTCATATTGAATTCACCCTCAAATCGGATCGTTAATTCTTCCAGAGCTGAAGAGGAAAAAGGAAAAAGGAAAAACCATGATTAAAAAATACACATACAAAATTATATTCAAAATTCCAAAAAAATTACCTTTTAAATTGACAATGGACAAAGTCTGTTTTGGGTTCTTCTGCTCAAACAAAGATGCTCCACCACGTTTCCTCAACTTTTGACACTCCGTCAGGCAGAGTCCTGTGAAAATCGAGTCCAGAGTCGCACAGTCACTTTGCTCATCCAAAATGATGGTCAGCTGGAGGGAGGTCAAAGTTTGATAGTGAGTCCAGAGGGACTGAGAAATCGCCAAGGCAAAACCGTTCAATACAAAAGACAATGAGAGTGACGTCATTCGTGGGAAAACTCTTTTGAATTTCCCCAGCCATCCGATGGGCATCTCAAATTTCCCTGGTCCAATCTCCAGTTGACGGATATTTGATTCAACTGGAGAATCACTCAAGAAATCTCCCCACCAGAATTCCGCTTCAGAAACAAAGGATCGGCGGCAACTCCGAGACGGCAATTCCAACTCCAGAACAGAAAAACATTCCAAATTCCGGAAAATCCTCCCAAAACTTTCATTATGATCGTGAGGGAAGATTTTGTTCAGCCCTTTGGCATTCAACAGAGTCAATTTCCTTACTTTGGGGCATTCCGGGAAATTGAATCGGAATTCCATCCGTCCGGAAATCACCAATTCCTCCAAGGAAGATGAGACCAAGTACAGAAATTTCTCAAGGGCTCTTTTGAAGGGATCAATGGCCCTCGTTTCATTTATGATTCCTTCCAGTCGGAGGCACTTGAGATTGGTCAGATGATCACGGGAAAATTCCATGAGGACACGAAATTCTTCATTTGAGAATTTCCCAGTCAGATGAAGAACTAAACTGTGAAGACTTTGACTTTGTCGAGTGATGAGGAAACTCTGAATGTAGCGAAGATTGAAGGAATTCTGATTCATTGGATTCTCCTCGTCCGTCTTGAAAATCTCCAAATTAATGGCTGCACTCAAAATCTCTCGAAGGATCCGATCAAAACCCGGACAATAAAAATCCTCAATATTCATTTTCAGTTCTTTCAAATGAGGCAAAACGTCATTAGTGAAAATGAGTGGGCCATTGTTCATCCAAACTGGGGGCATTTTAAGACTGAGGACTTGAATATTGGGCGCTTGAATCAAAAGGAAATGACGAAGGAGTCGCCCGACTCTCAGGAAATCCATGTTGAAGGATCCGAATTCCTGAACAAAGTCAATGTGAACTTGAGTCATCAACGGCCCATGTGAGGAGAGAAATGATAGAGCCTGCGGGGAATCCAGAGCCTGTGGGGAAATCCGATATTCTGAGAATCCTTCCAAACTCTACATGAAAAAACAAAAAAAAAAAAAAAACAAACATCAGTTGACTTTGACCGATCAAAATTAAATACAAATTCCATCAAGAAATATTTATGTTTTAAATTTACCGTGATCGGACTGGAGCGAAATTTTTCAAATGGCGGCGGAGTCATTGGATTTTGATTTGGAGTCCATTTAAATTCTTCATCGCATGAAAATTGGGGGGAGGAAACCAGGGAAAATGAAGACAACTCCGAATCATCTGCGTTGGATAAAGATGACGGTGACAAAGACGAAAGCTGGCCGCCCATTTTGATCCTCAATAAATGTAAAATCTACAAATTAAATCAATAGTCAATTAAATTCACATAGTTCTATTGGTTTTCCATTGTTTTATTTTCATTTCATTTCAAGTTTTCAAGCCTAATGGAAATTCATTCATTTTTATTAATCTGAATTTCCCTGCCGTTATTTTATTCATTCATTCGCGAGCTCCTTGGTGTTTCTCACGTCGCTGCTGCGCTGTCTCAAAAGTAACGAGCACTTTTCACTTATTTAGAAATGGGGAGAAACTTACGAAACAAACGTCCAGCACGTGGACTCTCATCTCTCCACCATTCACGTACATACACACACACGCACACACACACGAAATCTCTACCTGTAGTTAATTAATTAAACTGTAAACTGTAATTTGAATATGCTTACGATATATTTTTCAGGGTCCTCTCCACGTCCAAGAAATGATGCTGGCTTTTCTGTTGAATTGGTATCAAAAACTGAAATATGGAGCTGACGAGAATTTTATAGTCTAGAACAAATTGGGAACTGTCACAAAAAAATGTATATTCAATGAACGCCTGTTTTTCAGCTGAATTTAAATAGGATTTAATTGAGATGTGAAGTCGATATTGTGTCAGAAGCAGGACGACGATGAAAATAAGAAATTCAAAAAGTAGACGGTAGAATATTCAAAAAGAAGGAAAGCGAGACACTGAAGAATGTTGAAAAATTCCATGGAGCATTTATCGTAATTATTTATCTTGTTTTATTCATTTGGCGGAGGGGTTTTGACTTTTGAGCCGGTAAGGAACTATAGCTGCTGGTAAATAGTGAATACCTACCTTCATTCATTTCCTCTCACAGCTATATACGATATATAAAAAATCAAATGCCTCTCTTTTTACTTACACCATGGCATATATGTCTAGGAAATGGAGGAGTTTATCACATTTCATCATGGAAATGACAAATGACATACATAATTTTCTTCACAGTAAAATTATCATGATCATGTGACTTTTCTTTGGCTGTCTGGACCAAAATATCGACCTTTTTATAATCATCTTATTTAACAGTTGGAAGACATAGAGACACGCATAAACATTGTTCATTCTATAATATTCTACATGACATTTCCCATTGTAAATCAAAGTGGATGGAAGCCTGCACTTCCCTTATGCACAAACTCCGTTTCATTTTCATGCTGTGCTGTGCATATAACGACGAGTGTAAAACCGTATCTCCATCATCACATTTTTCAACGTGTATTTAAATCTTATTTCCTCTGTGCTGTTGCTGCTGTTGCTGCTGTTGCTGTTGTTGCTGTTGTTGCTGCTGTTGCTGTGTGTGTAGGGAAAATCATAGGGAATCCTTTGAATATCTGTGCACTCAAACTTGTAGGGATTTGATGCTGGATTGAGGAGAGAGAAATGAAATAAAACGTATGCTATAATACATAGTCGGTTGTGAAATGTGTATGTTCCTTCAGCTGATTCTTTTACATTCATATTCACACATTCAGATTCAGATTCAGCCTCATATTTTCACTTTCTCTCATGCTTTCTCGGTCTCTAACTTTTCACTTCGTGCACACAGCTTTGGCGTTTTCGTGTCGTTTATTTCGCTTGGAATTTTCGGGAATTGCAGTCTGACATTTGAATTTTTGGAAACACAAAAACAGGAATTTGTATATGGTGCATACATGAAGAGGCTGTGCTGTCCGGAGAACTGAAGAACTGGAGATGTATGAGTCGTCGTCACAATAACGTTTTCAAATGGGCCCAGGATTTCTTAGTCTGTATGCATTTGTGCGTGTGTGTAATTTGTATGTGTGTGAAGATGAGAATGAAGAGACTCGAGAGGAATACAAATGCAAACCCAAGAGTTTTTCTACTCTTTAGGGAAAGTCAAAACTATAGAGAGAGTGAGAAATACGATATGAAGATGCGGATGGAAACGTGGAAATTTTAACTGGGGAAGCTTTGCCTTTGGTTCTGCTTGTGGAGATGGAGAGAATGGGCCGACAAAAGTCTAACAATGTATCGTAAATTTGCTATTGTTAGACTTACGATATTATGTACTCCAAATCTCCCGTGATTCCTTTTGTATTGTATTTTTTTCCGTTTGAATAATGTGTCTCAAGGTTTTTTAAATGGGATTCTAATTCAGTAAAATCCGTAATGGTACAAAATGTACATTGTGGGATTTCCCAGTCTGCTCATTTATGCGGGAAAATTACCTTTATTTAGGTCATTTTTATCTCCAGAGCTCAATTTACCTTTTCCAGTTTGGAATCCCTCGCGGCGTTCAGGTTTTTAATTATTTATTCTTGTCCTTTGAACTTTGGCCCGTTAACTCACTTTAATTCATAATTTCCTCACCAATCTCGTGTCCACTTCCATAAAAAAAAAATGTCTTGAAGAGACTCCAAATGACCTGAATTTGTTAATTTGTGCACTCACTTCTCACATCTGTCTAATGTAATTTTTGAATTGCTTTTGTAATATGGACTTGACGAAACAAAAGTAAAAAAAAAGGAGATTGAAAATTCAAAGGGCTTTACAGATAAAGATAAAGATAAAACCCTTTGAAGGAAACCTAAATTTATTAAGAGTGTACGACAGATTTCACTTCACTTCATTTCATTCCATGATCCATTTGACATTTCAACCGGGATAAGATGTGAAAAAGTGACTTCAAATCCATTGTCTTTTAGAATTCGAATGGTGAGGTATTTCATCTGTCATTAATTAATTAATTGAATCCTCAATTCCAGTGCACTCAAACAATTAAAAGAATTCTACGGCTCCCCAAGTTAAATTGAACATCTCTCGCGGTGATGGTTTTTTTTCCTTATTCATTGTAGACGGGTAAAATTATTAGAAAGGGGAAATCTTAATGGAGTGGAGTGCATTCAAATTCAAATTCAAATTCAAATTCAAGTACAGACATGGAAAATGGAAAAGTTTCAATTCACATTTCAATAGTGTAAGTTTGGATTCTTTTCCTTGGATACAAACAAACGATTCATATTGAATTCAATGGTGTACTTGTATTTTTAAACAAGGGATGCAGTTGTTCGCACATCAGTTAAATCCTTCCTGGACTCGTTCATTACTTTATTAACAAAAGCTCCACAAGATCCAAAATCCGAAAGGCAAAGGCGAAAGGCGAAATGCAAGGGAGTATCAATTGAATGAAAGTGTGTGTGTGCGTGTGTGGAAGAATTAGGAAGTGTGGTGCCAAATGTCAAAGCCAAAGTGTCTAAACGGGAGAGTAAATGGAATTCACTAATGCGTTGCATTGTTTCCCCACTCAACTGTCATGAGAGTGAGAGTGAAAGAGAGAGAGAGCTTCAATGAAAAGATAGAGAGAGAGACAAAAAAATCTACGCATTTTCAACGTAAACTCTTTTAGTCATTTGGGAATTGTATGAGAGAAACAAAAGTATTCACTTTATTTTCATTTTTTCTTCGGCATCATTTTCAAAGAGAAAACCTTGAATATTTCCAAATTTTCAAAAACCTCAAATATTTCCCAGACCCCCCCCCCCCCCAATTTTTTATTGTGAATTTTTTCGCCACATGTCAAATGCCAAAAACGACAATAGAGTTTTTCGCTTGTCTCTCTTTCTCCGGACAAACGCGCGAAACCAGTCAAATAAGATAATAAAGAGTATAAAGAAGAAGAAGAAGAAGAAGAAGAATGAAAGTAAACCGAGTCAAACACAAAAGACAGATTTATTTACTCTGTAAATCTATAAAACTATTTGAAGGTACATTGGGGGGGGGGGGGGAGTAAAAGTAAAAGTAAATATCCATGAGACGACTGATAATAGACAGAGATGTGTGATAAGGAAAGAAATTGCTTTGCTGACAGAGTAAAGAGCTCCCACTTGTGCAGTTTTTCCTCCAAATCCTCTGCCCTGTATTCTTTTTCTCGACTTGACTATATTACTACTGAACTTTAGCTAAAGCCAAGTTCCGACTGCCGAATTCCGAATCTCGAATCTGGAATTCCACACACTCGGAAACGGCCACACAAAAACAGAGAACAGAAAATCACTAATGACATTTCAGTTTCCATTCACCAAGTATACGAAAATCTTGAGAGTTCCACATCCACATCCACCACAATCCGCACAGACTCCACAAGAAAAAAGACAGAGAGAAAGAAAGAAAGAGAAAAAAAGTGGGAAAGTCTTTGGCAAACCACAGAATTTCTTTTTTTTTCTTCTCTTTCTTTTCTTTTTACAAATACAAAAAAAACTAGTCGACCGACATTCAAACAAAACAAACAAACACTATCGCTTTTATTTCATCAGCACTTGTCTTCCACTGCCAAAAGAACGCAAAAGAAGGGAAAAGATGGAAAGGGGGAAAAAAAGTACAAACAGAAACAGACGGAGGGACTAAGAGAAATTCCTTAATTCGTCGGCGTTGAACGGATCCATGGCCGTAAGGTACAAAACAAAGCACAAAGAAAAAAAGAAAGAAGGAAAAAAGACAGTCACAAAAATTTTCTATTGTCGATGATTGTGCGGATATAGAAAATTTTATTTGGCTCGATTATTTCTTTTCTTTTCGTCTTCTTTTTTTCTCTCTCAGTCTCAGTCTCATCGTCGTCATCTGTTCTCACATCTGAAATCTCTTAATGCGGTCACTCAAGCGAGTCGTTTCCCTTTGATCATCTTATCTTCTCACGTCATGGCAAAAAAACAAAATCAAATTCCGCCCAGCTCAGCAACACACATTAGAAAATTATTGAACTATTCCATAACAATAAATCGAGTACTCGTAAAATCAACGAAATGTAAATTTTTCTTGTTTCAAAAAATTTAGATTTTTACTGCGGATTCTAGACAAGGAAATTAGGGATTTTGAAGGATTCAAAATGTTCACATTTTCTTGTGAGGTTCAAATAACTGGACTCAAATCATCATTCATTCTGATCTGATGACTTCAACCACAAAACTCAAATTATCATACGGATTTCGCAATTCCGTGCAGAAGCTGAACACAAATTGGGAGCTGACGCCCCGGCATTGTTGTGTACAACTAAATTGTAATTATACTCAAACACTGAAATCCCATTGACTTCAAAGGAAAAATAGAAAATTACAAAGGATATCATAAAAATGTACATATTCGGTTGGTTTAAATGATGTTAAATCCGCGAGCGGTGTGGATCACGAAGAAAAAACTGCTTTGATTTTGATTACGTTCAGTTTAAAGTTGAATATCATGATGAAATTGAGAATTTGTGAACCAAAAAACTTGGTCGGCTCGTTAACTCGGAGCTTGGACTTGGTCTTCCGTCAAAACGCAATTAAAATCCTTATTTTTTTCAGTGACGTTTTGAGACTTTTCGCATTATTGATTGCCCAATCTGATTTACTGATTTTACAGTAACAAACAAGCGAGCGAGATTTGCACACACAAAAAACTGGGTTTGAATTTGAAATTTGAAATTTCCTCACACTAAAGATGCAACTTGTGCTCATGTTTAATAATGGTGAGGTTGCACACGTAAAATGTATAAAAAGTAGGGATGGGATTAGCGAGCGAGTGAGAGGAAATGACAAAATGAGGATTACACCACACCACACAAATACTCACTGTAGGTACATACTACATAGTACATATGTGCCTTGACTATCCGTATAAATATTATCGAGAATCATCGAGACGCTCTCTGGAGCAAGATAAAGAGGAAGAGAAAGAGAAAAGAGAAAAGAGAAAGAGAGACTCGCTCAGAGAATATCCAAAGAGAAATGTGAACAAATGAAAAATTCCTCGTTGGACTCCTAATGGCACCTATTTATCATTCCATACTTAAGGAATTTCTCTAATGCCCTCATCTCATCTTCTCTCTTCTCTCTTCTCTTCCTTTTCCTTTCCCGAAGTGTCATCATGAATAAAATGCTGATTTACCATCAACATCCACCATTCACCATTCACCCTGGCAAAAAAGCCACCAAAAAGCACAGAAGCCAACAGCCAACAAACTTAGCCCAATCTCATGAATCTCTCTCTCTCTCTCTCTCTCTCTCATCTACATATCCACAATCCACAATAATTAATAACCTTTGAACCAAAGGGAACTTCAAACCATCAACCATCAAAACTATATAGAAAATACGATAGAAACCACCAAAAAAACGATAGAGAATCTGAACATGCATAATATTGCATAAGCCATTTTTAGCCATTATCATTATCATTAAACTTATCGGCTTTTCTCCTTCCATCTCTTTCTTTATGAATTGTTTTCTCACCATTTCCTCCAAAAAAAAAAACCTGTTCAAAATTCAAATTGATGTCACAAATTAAGCATTAAATCCTCATTGGAATATTCACATCATCACAACTTTTTTCCCTACACATATTTTTCTCATTCAAAAGACAAAACTCATTGAGAATTCATTGGTGAATTTGAGAGCCCATTTGTATTATTATTATTATTATTATTATTATTATTATGACAACAATAATCCCGACTACAAACTACAACAAACTAAGTAAGTACCAGAAAAACAAGGTGCGTTGCGTCGTTGTGTAAATGTAAATGTACGATGAATGCGAGTGTAATTTCGATAATTTACGGCAACTGCACAATTCCGTATAGAAACAGCCGTGGATTTTCCTTATATTTATATCGTACATTCTGTAAATACGATATTTACAGTTTATACTGGTTCAAATGACTCTCGCGCATTCCTCCAGCTCATTTATTAACTCTTTTTTTTTTTTTCTTTTTTTTTTGCCCGTGGTATCAAAACCAAAGAATATCTGTATATTCGTAGGCAAATGGTTTTATGAGGTTTTTTTTTTGCATGAGAGAAACATTTCCAATTGGAATTTTCTGCCTCAACTATACATCCTAACTGCCAACTGACTCTTCATACGCATAAATACTTGTTAGTGGCTGGAGGCGAGTCAAGTGATCTGGATTCCATGTACAGCTACTAGTTTATTATTACGCACACGATTGCACTGCATAATGCATGAAGAAATGAAGATACATCATAGCCATAGCGCACCAAACCAACCAACAACTCATTCACATTCACATGCAAAACTCACAAAACACAACTCATGAAGAATATAAACCATAAACTGTGTGTTTGAATGTACGATATATATGTAGTTGTTATTTATAGGGAAATTGATATCCCGCGTAGTCTGTATTTACATTTACATGCAGAGAGAGAGAGAGAGAGGGGGGAAAGGAAAAGGGGGAAGGATGTGCCTTCAATGATCATGATCTCAATCATCATGGGCCTCTGTGTATAGCAGTAGCAGTAGAAGTAGCAGCAGAATTATAGTGGAAGGGAAATCATGATCAATGGAAGAGATAGGTGAACAAGAGAGAAAGAGAGAAAGAGAGAAAAGATAATTCATATCCTGAGCCTTATTTATGTGAGCTCCATTCCTGCCGCTCTCGGGACATTTATGAGCCGCTTCGATTTGACATGTCATTCTCGGTTTTTTTTGGGGGGGGGTTTCCCCCGTAAAGGGAAGAGAAAGTGAGAGAGAGAGACTCTTGTGCATTGTGGCCATGGTCAAATCAACAACATGAAATGGAAATGGAGCCTGAAACATCCACGATAAATTCAAAATTTTATGGAATTTTTAGGGATTTTAGGAAATACAGATACTTTAGGCAAACGGAAAACTATTGGCACAAAAACCGAGTTCCACGTTGTCACAACGGGGAACAACGGAGAAAGAAAAAAACGAAGGATGAGATTGGGCATCCGGATCTCGAATCTTTTGCTTAATGACAATGACAATGACAATGACAATGACAACGACGGATAATTCATCGCGATTTTTCATTACAAATTTTGGAAACCTATAGTGAAAAATTAATGAATGTCTTTTGTCTTTTGTTTAGAAAAAGCGAGCTACAAAATTCCTATTGATGATATTTATTCAATGTAATTGTAATTGTAGGATAATTTACAGATATTTGGATTTTTCTATTTCTATTGTGTATACATATACGAAAAAAGCAAAGGAAAAAGTGGGATTTGAGTGGATGATGATGATACATACGAGTACTGAGAAAGTTGGATGTTATTCAAGAAAAAAACAGGTTGAGAAAAACAGGTTGACAATGACAAAAAAATTGTAACGTTCTCTCCGTCGCGTCTGCTGTGTGTTGTTCTCTTTATGGGAGAAATATCCAGCGACACAACAACAACAACAACACAATAACAATAAATTAGGGAGTAATCATAAATATTAATAAGGCAGTTCCGAGTTTGGAGTTTGGAGTTTTTGGTCAAGCGATAACGTCAGCGTCAATGTGGGAGAATATCTTCTTTTTTCCCTTCTTGTTCATAAAATAAAAAAAAAGGGGGACAGGGTTGAGGATAGATTGCGTAACACAGTGGTGGTGGCTGCTGGCAGACAGAAACAGAAACAGAAAAAGTCCCCACTACACATTTGACATCTCACATTGCATCGTCATTGAAACGAGAAACAAGCTCATGCTAAAGCGAATACTGCTAAATATCTCTCAAGTCAAATGCAGTCAGAGTCAGAGTCACAGTCACACGATCACACGACCATATTTGAACCGTAGTCGAACTTATCTTTGTTTTGCTTATTTAGTATGCTTTATCGTACACTCTCATTCGGATTCACTTGACTCTCCTCAGATTCATGATCATTCATTTTATGTATACTTATTTCATTTTCCAAGGGAAAAAATCCGGAAAGTTTTGTACTTGTTCTCCCCAAAGAAAATCTCAATTACTGATGCTAATTCTCCTTGAGGACTCAAATTAAAAATGTAAAGAATTAACGATGGAGAGAAATCTCTCCCTGATTTTCTGTTCAAGTTGAAATTGAAAAGTAAAAAATGTTTGTTTGTGTGTGTTGGGATTTGAATTTCCAGTGAAACTGGAACTGAAACTGGACCTGGGACTGGAAAACTGGATAATTCTGCTTTTTTGGATTTGGATTTGGAATTTGGTTCGTGAATGTAATGTGGAGATGTAAAATGTAGAATGTAAATGTAAGAGTAAAAGGATACGATACAGACGTGTCAAAAGTACAAGGATAAGTATACAAATGTACAAGTACAAGTACAAGAGTTGAGTAACTTGAGACTCGGGGGGAAAGGATGAACACTAAGGAGTTGTTTTCAACTTGTAATACGTCCATGACAGACTCTAATAAACATTCATTACTTCCCAGTCAACGTCAAACTTGAGATCTGAAGGCAATCAGATTACATCCAAATCAAAATCTTCATCTTCATCTGTGAAACCTAAGGAAACGAGGAAAAAAACTTCATCTTTATCACATTTGTTTTTTTTCCTCCACCGTCGTCGTCAAGATCATTCTTCGTCCTACGCTATTCAAATATTCAAATCTAAATTCCACAAGTGAACTCCCAGTCACTTAAAAATGACAATGACAATGACAATAAAATTCTCAATTGGACTCCAAATTTATGCATGACGAAATACACGAAATATTTATGTACACACACTTTGGATTTCAAATGAAAGGAAATCACAAAAATAATACAGCTGGCGCGCAGTTTCCACGTGACTTTAATCGTATTTTCAAGAAGCTTTTTTGTTGTTTTTAGTTCCAGAGTTTTAAAAAATTTGCGCACCTGTTTCCGTTTCAGTTTCCGTTTCTATTTCTGCATCTGGGTTTTTCACAAGGAAAGTTCAACTGACTTTTCTCTTACAAAAAACCCAACCGAAACCTCAAGGGTGGATAGAAAACGTAGAGGGGAAAAATGGAGTGTGAGAGAGAATTTGCAATTTGCTCAACTGAACTGAACTCACTTTGTGAGGGAAAGTTGCTGACCGGATGTGGCACGTGACGGCTCAACGTTACGTTACAGATACTTTTCCCCCTTCTCATCTTATTCGTGTGGTGTGGATATCGTAAATAAAACTAATCGTAAAAAAACTCACACTCTTTCATTTTTACATCTCTTTCTACAGATATTTCGCTTTTGTTTCTATCGTACACTCAAGTCTCAACATAAATACTTACAAGTTTAACTTTACAGGTACAAAAAGTATACAGAAGTATACACAGACTGTGTGGCGAGACTGCGACTAACTCGGCTCCTCACAAGTCGCTTGGTACAGATAAAAAGAAACGATTTATTTCCTAATCTACTCCACCACAACTCCAAAACTCGGAGGGAACAACTCAGAGAGTCTGAGACTAAGACGAGACAAGCCATGAGAAAAACGTGTGTGGGAGTGTGTGTAAGTTTGTAAAGATCTTTTCGGACGATAGACAAACTTTTTTTTCCTTTTCCCTTTTTTTCTCCCTCACTTTCACTCCGTGTGAAAGAGAGGAAACGGAAACAAAAGGGACTCGACTTTTTTTTTTTTAAAAAAAAAAAACGACAGAGAGAGAAGAGAAACTGACTGGAAGTGTGAAGTCTGACACCTGCTCAACTCCTCACTCACTTTCTCCACCAAGTTTCTCATACAAAACACACACAAAGCAGCGAGGAAATGGCAAATGGGGAATGGCAAATGGGTCATTTTCATTTCCTAAAAGATTTCGTTTTGGGTACATTTTTATGTAGTCTTTATCTTTTACTTTTACTTTTTCACTTACTCCTATGAATTTCGTATAGGTTGAGTAAGTTGGAATTAGACATTTTTGAAACGGGGAATTTGTCAATAAAAGCGACCACAGGTTGAACTTTCTCTTGGTAATTAAAGTAAAAGAAATTTTTAATTAAGTTTTTAATTTGTTTCCTTGTTCTTGTATAGTGAATCCATTTCCATTTCCATTTCCATTGAATTGTAATGGAGTTGAAGTGTAAATTTCCAGAAGGGATGGAAAGGAAATGTAGGGAAAAATCTTAGCTGGAGGGTTTTATTCTCACTCTCTCGTAATTCTCTGTTCTGTCTCATTAATATATTCCTACTTTTTGGTTCCCTGTATACTTTCACTTTCTGTATCCGTACCGTACGGGCGATGACAACTTCTTGACTTGACTAAAATTCTAAAATATAGAATGAGGTAAATGGTAAATCTCATATCCATATGAAGTTTCCGTTTTTGTTTCATTCACCCTCCAGACAAACAGACAGACAGACAGACAGACAGACTCACAACTCACAGCAACGACTCTTCAATGAACATTTCGCGTATATACAGGAAAACTTGCTCGGATAATGAAAATGAGACTCAGACTCAGACTCAGACGTTGACGTTGAATGAACCAACTTTTAAAGTTAAAGTCAGTGTCTGTAATTTTATATATTCTGTATATATTTCTGTGTGTGGGATATTTCCATGAGCCAGTTATTCTCAATTAAATAATGAAGCTCTTTTTGTGGAGAGAGATGAGATTGAGATGAGTTGAAAAGTTTTCCCTACCTTCAAGACCTTTATTTCCTCTCATTTCCTCATTTTCCTCTCGTTGATAGTTGATAGCTTTCCCTTTTCCCCCTTTGAAGACATTTGAACACATTTTACGATATATCTCTGTATTTCTCTGTCATTTCCGTCTCTTATGGGACAATTTTGGACTTTTCCATACATTTCTATCGCCTTTGGTCATATTTTTCGTGTGTCATTGTCATTGTGATTTTCCTCAGTTTGCTCATTCGTCACCATTTCTCCCCTCGTCATCCTCGTTTCTGTCTCTTTCTGTACAACTTGCAAATTAAAAACCCACAGTTAAATTCCCTTTTCCTTTTTCCACCTAAACTTTGGACTTTGGACTCGCCGGTTTATCTCTGTATTTGACTGCTAAAGTTAAATATTAAGTTACTTTCAACTATCACTAAAGTCAATTTGAATTTGACGGGGGGAGAACATCTGCGTCCGTTTTCTTTATTCTCCTTTAATTCCTCCACATAAAATAAATATACCGCCATTAAAATTACAATTAAAATTAAAATGAGGAAGAGGAAAGTGGCAAAATAAAATAAAAAATTGATTGAAAACATCTGCGGAAAACAGATGTCATTTTTTCTCAATTTTCTTTGATTTCCCGAGGAATTTTCTGGAGAATTGTCATCAGGTAAATCCCTCAAAAAAATGTTGAAATTGACAAACCCATAAATCGAATCGATATATACTTGGACTTTGAACCGAAATTGCGATTCCCTTTTTTCTCATATATTGGGTAAAAAAAATGTGCATGTGCAATTTCCTGCAACTTTCCGTGTATAGACAAGGACTTTGACTATACTTTGACAGCTTAAACCAGTAAAAACCGCATGTGTTATTTGTTATGTCTGCTCCCACTTTCCTCCCGGGAACTCCTTACCGTTTTCATTTTATGATCATTTGAAGATTTTTTTTATGGGAGGGGAAAATAGTAAAATACAAGCCCGAGTTTTATTTTAATTAAAGATAAGAATCACTTAAAAGTTGAGTTGAGAGCGAGGAGCGACGGCGGTATTTTATGTCCATACACGTTTGACTGTCTTTGTCACAGAGAACTAAATAAAAAGGACTTGTCTCCAGACATTGGCCAAATTTTACTAGGGAAAAGTTTGACGATATAGACGGAGATGAGAATGAGAATTGGGAGCTTACTTTTGGAGAGAGAGAGAGAAAGAGAGACAGTCTTATGAATTGCATTAAATTAGTGGCTGTGAGTACACGTTTCAAATGGGTTTCCTTTTCCTGTACTTTTCATACCGACTGCCGACTGCCGATCCATCATTTTCATTTACTATTTTCCATTTCATTTTGTCCTGTGTGCATGTCAATGTAATGTGTTAAAAAAAAGGGAATTTGACGAGGAGGCTCAAGGACTAAGATACAACGACTCCCGTTAAATTTAAACTCCATTTTATTATCTCGTACGGTGAGGCACGGCCAGTTTTATTGTAAATAGAGAATAGAGAGCCTCGCAGTTAAATGTTAGATAAACTCCCGTTTTAACTAAAACTGACTAAAAGTAAACTTGAGGAAACGCAAACTGTACCATAATTACCGGCACTTTTAGCATTTAACATTATACAGATATTTTCGGCATGTTTACCATAAATTATAAATTACATTACAGAGTAAACTGAAATCAAATTAAATACAACGGGGGGGTTTTTTTTGCCGAAATCCCGTTGGAATTTTAAACTGTTTGTTTGTTTGTTTGTGTATTTTATTTAAACTATATTTAAAGAGTCTTGAGGATTCTCAAGGTTGCTCAAAAAAATGGCAAAATTCCTTCACTAAGTTTTTTACTTAATTTACTGTATTCAATTCAATTCATATTTATTAACGTGTTAAAATCGGTGTGTCGTACGAAACACCGATTATTACAAATGCAATTTCCTTGTATTGAAATATAATTAAGAAAAATCACCGATTGTGGTGTATACCAATTAAGTTTGGGTTTATCCGGCATTCTCAAGCAAAGGAAGAAAGTGTGCGTGAAATTAACCGCAGCAGCAAGTAAACTTTTGCCACGGAATTTTGATTGGGTTAACTAAATCCAGGGAAATGACGATCATCGTATTAGTTAATGAGTTTTGGTAGTTTTGTTGGGGAGAAATTCCAGTGTTTAATTCACCTGCTGCCTGCCAATTGCATTAGTCAAATAAACTCTGCCTATAACATAATTTGAGCCTGTTTCAATTCCTCATGGTCCCTAAAATTCAATGGAAGTGCGAAAGCGAAAGCAAAAGCTGATTGTCAACTGTCTAAATTTGCAAATACTAAACACAAACAGGGCGAATTTGGATGCAAATCAAAAGTGCGTATTTGTGTTTGCACACAGTTTTGTGCGTGTAAAATGATGGAGAAAAGCATTGATTATGCCACAAGATACCATTTACAAATTTAATAATGTTTCCACCCCGTTTTTTTGTACACATGAATTTCCGTATTCCGTATTTGCTTAATATTTTTGAATTCAAAATTCAAATTTGAAAATTCCCTCAGACTATATCAAAAATCAAAAAATCAAGTCCGAATACTGAATTCTGAATTCCGAATACTAAATCCCGGACTTTTTGATTAGGATTCACGGATTCAGAATGCAAATGAGGAGGACAGGGATTTTTCTCGAGTGTAACCGTGAATACATTTACATAGACAGTTTTGGGTTTTGGGTGGAAATTCATTCTCGTGTATATGAAATGTGTATCTGTCGGTATTTGTGTGCGTGTGTGTGTGTGTACTTAATATGCAAATGTAAATGATTTTCCTTCTCCGGCTCTCTCTCTGTGGCTCTGACTCTCTCTCAATTGGAATTTGCATATGTGATATAGAAGCGCTCGAAACGTGTTCGTGTGTGAGAGATTTCACAAGGAATTACAATTACAGATGGAATTAGGAGAATTTCGTTTCACATTCACATTCGGATTTCATGTGGTGGATTTGATTTTGATTTTGATTAGAATCTCTCCTCATTTATAAATATCAATCCTTTCTCACAATCCCAATTTCACAGTACGAACACTTGCAAAGTAATAAATGCAAAATGCAAAGTTGCAAACCCAACTGAAATCAAAAACAGTGGAGAATTCCTCGTCATTCCATGTGTAAAACTTGTGGACTTTGTCCGTTTGTTGTTTTATTGTGTTTTTATTACATTTATATTTTGTATCGGAAATAAATCATTCAGTTTAACTTAACCACATAAAAAGTGTTGTCACTGTGATGGAAATTGAAATTCTAAATTCTGTAATGGGATATTTGATATATTTTGCATTCAACTTTCAATCACACTCGGAAAGCACATATTTCTGTTCAGGATTTAGATTTTAGATGTTAGATGTTAGATTTAATGCACCACGGTTCTAATTGTCTCTGTAGATATGAAATGAAGGGATGTTTTACACACGTTTGTAATTAGCATGAGATACATGATGATGAGTCATGAGAGAGTTTCCTTTCACATTGTACGTGACTTGGAAGTTGGAAGTTGGAGAACTCCGAGTCCAAGTCGTTGAAGAGAGAGAAAGAGGCAGAGACAGAGAAGGAAAACTCCAGACGGCACACAAATACAAAGCATCCAGAAGAGAGAGAAACCAGGACGAGGAATCAAAAATCTGTCGTATGTCAGCCGTGAAATGAATTTGCATAACAAATTACGTGTGCCACTTCGTTTTCCTTTGGAATATCCTCAGTCCGCACACACACACACACGCACGAGAGAGAGAGAGAGAGAGAGAGAGAGAATATTTCAATGAACAAACGAACGAACGAACAAGTTGAAAGTAAGTATTGAAATTTGAAATCCAGCCCATGAAAAGGCAATGCGTGAATTAACATATGGCGTTCGGGCTTTTGGTGATGGAGGAGAATTGTGGATTGTGGATTGAAGATTGAGGATTGAGGATTCCCGTTCACTAGCGAGACTTGCGAGACAGCTTTTCCGTGTCGTGTCGTGTCGTACAATTTGTTTATCTGTATTTGAACGTATCAATTTGAATATCATGTCTAAATACAATTCTAAATTCTACCGTTTGGTTTTTCTATTGTCGGTTCGTGTTCAATCATTTTTATGAAGATTCCAAGATGATTCTTGCTGCTGTGGAGCTTTTCGGATAAATATACGATGACGATACTTCATTTTACTAAAAGAACGGTTTTAACTTTAACGGTTTTTTAAGATGAAACTTTGAAGAAGATTTGTAAAACAAAATCACGCGCGGGAAGTAGTTTTTATTTTTATTTTTGTTTGTGGTGCATCTTATAAATATTTTGACAGGAAGATGGATGAACATGGATGACGATGATGGACAAAATCATAATCATTCGGATTCGTATTCGGACAATCTCTGGACTTTACAGGCAGTCGCAGTCGCAGTCACATCTCAACTAAAGAAAAGACAGATTTCAGATTTGAATTCAAATTTTTCAAGAATATGCAGCAGATGGATTTCAAGTTTTCATCCTTCCCTTAAAAAAAAAAAAAAACAAAAACAACAGATATATGATTGCGTCATTTGGTGAATAAAATTCAATGTGTTCAAAATCCCAAGTATTTTCACCAACGTCCTTGATATTTGATTGGATTTTATTGGATTTTGAGGGGAGGACTTTCAACTGTAACATTTTATTGTATCCATGTGAAATTTGAAACCATAAAAAATACTGCAATTGTTTTCAATCTCGAATTCATTTGGATCTCCGACTTTCACTTTCAACTTTTCTTGCACTTCCGATTCCAAGGTTGTCCTCCTCCATAAAACCTATGACCTCCATTCCTCGGTTGTACCTACAATAAAAAGTCTATATGCGCACGACTTTTATTTTATTTATCACGTAAAGCTCATAAAACCTCACCGAAAAAAACAATGGGACATTTTTTCATTCAATTTCCAGTCCCAGTGCAACTGCAATTCCAATTGCAATTGCATTGAAAATTGAAGTTCAAGTACACAAAAAATAAGGAAATTCATCCGGATTTTTTCACTTTTCATATTTTCCTTCTCGTGTGTACATAGCCGGATTTTCCATTCAGTAATTCAGTCAGAATGTGCAGACAAATTTACTAATAAATTCCGCTTTATTATTGTACTTGGTGGGACTTGGTGGAGAGAAAAAATGGATGGAAATACAAATCTGTAGGAATGGCGAATGGCGAATGGTGACTGGCCATAGATTTCCCGTTCCTAGAAACAAGCGTGACAACGGACAACATAAAACACAGATAAAACTTGCATTGTTTAGACTCTTGGGCTTCCCCAACTCCCCGCTTATTTTTTTTTAAGGGTTTTACTACAATACAAGAGCGAAAAATCTTGAGACTACACACTGAAGAGCACATGAAAATGGAAATGTAAAAGTAAAAGATAATGGAATGGCGGCATGTGAGAACAATAATTTGAGGGGAGAAAGAGAAAGAGTCAGAACGACCATCAACAATACAAAACAAAACCACACAAAGCTGAATCATCCCTCGTCGTGTGTCTGTCCCGAGAAAAAGTCTCTGAGAAATTCCATTCCATTCTCGTGTAGTAGAAAAATGCAAAGTGTAGATGTTGAAAGTGAAGAGAGGAAAAAGAGAAATTCCCTGGGGCTCACTAAAGATGCAAACGAGAATACAGGGAAAAATTTATATGGCGGTTTTCCTTTTCAGAACACTGAATTTTTCTTGAGGAAATGCAGTTTGTTTTCGGGTTTTCCGTGTTTTCCGTGTTTTCCGCTTCCCGTTTCACTTTTATCCGTCCAGTCCATTTCCCCCTTCTCCATATTTCCCTGCAAAGATAGCACCAACGCGAGTTAAAAGACAAACAGCTGCTTTGAAAAATACATTGACAAAAACTCCCACTCAAAAAACGCATACATACATAGAATTTTCCATATTGACAAAATCAGTTCAATTTCAATTTCGACTTTCGATTGGAAACGTGATGCAATTAAAATTTCCCATACCAAAAAAAAAATACCTATATATCTCAACTTGAGAGCAAACATTGAAAAAAAATGTACAAATGGAAATTCCAAAACATGAAATTGGATTTACAATTACAATTAGTATCAAAAAAAGTAGGTATAGCAATAAAATGTGAATTTACGAATTTACAAATTTAGGGAATGTGCAAAACATGTGAGAAATCTGACTGTTGTTGAAAATCCCCGAGAAAATATGGAAGCTTATCTTTATCGCTCGCTTTCGCGTTCGCGTTCGCTTTTGTTCTCGTACGCATTTCATGGCTTCTTCCATCCATAAAGAGCCCGAAAACAAACCCGAGTGAAACCCGGTAAAAGTACGATACAAGTAAACGCAAGATGTGAGTCCTTACAAGGAAATTCTCTGTAGATTCACCGAAAATTCGGGGGAGTCTTCCACAGGAAAAAAAATAGAACACTTTGTCTTCACCAACGGGAAATAAACCTGCCGTCGTCGTCTCCGACACCCACGCTTTATTAAATAGAAACAGGAACCCAAGAAGAAGCAGAGAGAGAGAAGTGATGAGCATTTGGGTGTGTGGAATCTCGACTCTCTCGACTTTCCACATCTTTTCTAATATCCTATACAAAGACTGAAAATCCATGTACAGCAGCAAGTTGCAAGTTGCAAGTTTGCCTTGACTTCCTTCACATGTTAAAATTTAAATTAAACCAATTCCTCTTCCTTTGGCTCTTGCTTCTTTTTGCATGGAGCTTTCGAGCTGCACAAATATACGATAGAAACAAACTTGGAGAGTTTGGAGACCGGACGTCAGAGGAAATATTTTATTGTCACTGAGCTTTGAAAACACTTAAATCTACTCTGTTCTGTTAGAGTATGGCGCGAGTAGCGAGTAAATAGTAAATTATATACCAAGTTCATATGGTAAAATCCTCAAGCTGTTTGGAAGAGGAAAGCGAAGGATTCATAATAATAAAAAAAGCGAGGGAAAATTAGTCGATTTTTCCACACAGGATTCAGAATTCAGAATCTACTTCGAACGCGCGGCTTCCGTGTTCCGTGGATTTTAAAGGAGAAAAGCATGTAAAGCTCAGAGTGTATTTATATGGCTGTAAAATATGAGTAAACTGGAGCTTTTGGAATGAAAAAAAAAGAGCTCCGTCACCAGTTAGAAAGAACTAAAAAGAAACACATGAAGATAATTCCAAAGTAAGGAAATATCTTATACATGAAGAAAATGAGCTTATGAGCTCTCTCTTTTGTTCTTGTTCTTGTTTCGAGGCTTTTCTTCTTGGTTTTTCATTTCATTTGAAATTTCGTACGGGGGGATGTGATAAAGCGAGAGAAAAAGTGAGAGCCAAGAGTTTTATGTTCTCTCGCTCTTCGTTCTTCGTTCTTGTACATACTCGAATTTAGCCAAAAACCCAAAATTTTGTAATGTAATTCTTTGGCTTTGACTTTTCTCGAATCTTGTTTTTTTCTTGGTCCTCACACGTTCAACGTTCCTTTTCCCCCCGAATTTGAGTTTTAGTTTCCACGTTTTCCCTCTTTTGTGCTCGTGAGAAGTACCTAGAGATATTTCATGCCCGTCCGACGTGCTCTCACTATGTATTTTCTAGTTTTAATTCTACTTACTCTGTAAAAAACTGGAACATTCAAAATGTTCAAATTATTTTCCAAGGAATTTTTATCAAGTTGATTTAACATCAAACTCTAACTGAAATTTTATTAGTTTAATTCCATCTGGGAAATCTTTAATACTATAATAATTATAGTATCGTATAATTTACAGATGCAGATGCAAAACTTGTTTGCTATCGCGTTCGCAATTTCGGAATTGTTTAAATGTTTGTGTTTTTGTACCCGAAACCCGAATATATAGACACTATGATGAAATCAATTAAAACCCGGGATTATCTATGTAACGAAATAACATAACGGAGAAATTACATAACATAATGCGTTGAATTTTGGGATTGCAGTGTGTATATTATATAATTACATAATAAAGGCAACTTTGCGGTCGCTCTTTTCATGCAAACTGCATTTTGTGTTCGAAATCACAATTCACAATTCACAATTCACAATGCCAAATATGAAATGGAACAGACAGCCATTACAAAATAATTAATTAATTTTGAAATGCGATTGAATTCAATATTTCCGGAAGAATATGAGGAGAGTCCGTTGTTTAAAAAGGGGGAAAGTGAACGTCCCGAGTTTTTCCTCATCGCATTTCTTACCAAATCACACACACACACAAAGAGAATTAATTTCCAAACATATCGAATGAAATGTAAATGCAGTTTAATTTAGAATTTAGATTCCCATTTCCTGATTATTAAATTCTTTGTTCGTCTCCCCGTGAAGCTTTTTTTTTATTTGTACGATATGTTCTTGTTGCCACTCATGTATCGTATTTATAAACTTGGAATTGAAATGTCTCTGGATTGATTTTTCAAATACAAATCCACAGACATTCTTCATGGAAATGGTTACAAATGTCATGTGAGAAATATTGGATGAATGGAGGAAATGTGGAAGGCGGAGAGACATTGTAATTGTTTGTGGGGTGATATCGTGATTAAGCGAGTTATTCTTCTCCTGAATGACTTGACTTATTGCTTAATTAAAAGGGAAGGTGTCAAATTATGACTCACACTCATGTACATATTTATCTTTGACGGCTTGTCAAATTCACATGGACTCCACAGGGGATTTCCCTTCATCATTTTCTACCGCTATTTTCCCATGTAGATTGTGGTTTGATTCCCACACATTTAGACTCAATTATACGTTCTCCTTGTTTCAGATTCAAAATCCGAACTCGGAACCCATCAAACGTGTCCGCATGAAAATGAAAGCCCGTTTCACGGGGTGTTTTATTTTTATTTTCATTCTCATTTTTTCCTTTTCCTTTTCCTTTTGTCAAGGATATTAAGAAAACAAGGGTTTTTTTTATTGATTTTCATTGGACGGACGGGACTGATGACTGGAGAATCCCCGTTTTTATTTTCCTGTCGAGTTGTCCCGGGAGGAAGAGAAACGAGAAAAGTCTTAGATCTTTGCCTTCAAATTCATTTTCCTTCTTCCTTTTTTTTGGGATGGAGTAATCATAAGGAATACATAAGACATACAGGAGGAGTGCGTTTGTTGTAGTTGTAAGTACGAGTATGTACATGGAATTGGGCTGTGGATCATCCAGTCTGGTCACGTTCCCTTCCTTCGTTAAGCTGGAGGAAAAAGGGTCACGCTCAGATACCCAATCTGAATCTCCTTTGACTTCCATCCCATCCCATTTTCTTTTCATTTTCATTTTCATTTTCTATACTCACTAGTCACTCCTGAACCGACTGTCTCCATTTCTCCATGTTCAGGAATAAAATAATAAAGTCGGGGGTGTCTCCAATCTCTCTCGAGTTTTCTCCCCAATTTTCCTCTCTCGCTCTTCTCCAAAAGTTCAACAATCTCCATCATCTAGGCATCTGTACGATACATCAGTTTCAGTACATACAATTCAATTTTAAGATTTTAACTAGCGGAGACTTGAAAATACAGGAGTTTTACAATCCAAGATTGAGGTTTGTTTACTCACAATTAGAAATTCATTGCGATTGGAATTGCAATTGCAATTAGATTGACATAACATTGTGAGGCGATGTGTCTGACTCATTTTTTGTAGGTACTCTTAAATATGTTGCGGGTTGTAATGAGAAATGATTTCCTTGTTGCATGTGTGTTTTTTTCGTTATTAAGTCTGAGCGTGTAATGAACGTGTAAGATATCACATTAGAGTGATCAAGGAAAGCTTGTTTTTTAAAAAATGATGGATCGTGTACGAAAAAAGGAAGGGCTCGGTGCCATTATCTCACCCTTTAGATTGACAAGCCCGGTCTCTCTCTCTCCTTCTCTTTCTCTCTCTCTCTTTCTCTCTCTCTTTCTCTCTCTCTCTCTCTTTCTCACTCTCGTCCCTCATCCACATTCGCCTTTATACCATCATCCACATACAGATATGTCTCGTTCTCGTTCTTGTTCTGTATGTAAGTACGTTTGATTTCATTCATGGTCATCCATCATGGTCACAGAATCGCATTACAGATCACAGCATCACTCATCAGGAGCTACACACTCCCAACTCTCGTACTCTATATAGTAATCTAGTATAGAACGACGCGTCGTCCAATCGTTGTACATAGGTACATACATACAGCGACAGAGACAGAGACAACCACAAATGACAAGTTTTTCATCTAGCTCAACTCTCAACTCAAATAATAATACTACAGCTAAATTACTCACTAAATCCTAAATCTCATGATTCATTCCCCCCCAATTCAAATCTTCACAGTGTGTTAAGTTAAACTGAAACGAAATGTAAGAACTAAGAACCAATCCACTTTTTCCTGTACGACGTTTTCACCATTTACAATTCCCAATCGACAGGCTGTAAAAAGGAAAGAAATAATGTCGGTAATATAATATAATATAGAAAAGACTCGGAATTAATATATTGAGCCACTCGTCAACTTTGACGAGACTGTGAACTGACTGCCTACTGACCCAGCACTGAAAAGAGTCCGATATTTACGATATTAATATCTGTATTACATACTTTCAGTGTGTGTGTGAATTCTGGGGGAAATGTTGATTAGAATTGACATGAACACGAGAGAAGTTATTATGAATTACGAATGGACGTCTTATCGTTATCGGCGATAACTTATCGCCTTTGTTCGTATGTGAACTCAAATCCCAAATGGCCCCTGTTGACTGTCATAAAATCCATTAATTTCTTTATTAATCTGACGTTTGACTCGTATAAGTTGAGAGTTGAGTGCTGGTGCTCGTTGTTGGTTGTTCGTTGTTCGTTGTTGGTTGTTCGTTCTGCTTGTTGGCAGTGTCACGACCTTTTTTCTTTGCCTGTTAATCAATTGATTATTCTGTAGGAGATTTTATTTTTTGATAGTCCGGGAAATGTAAATAAAATTGTGGAGCGTGCAATCAATAATAATAATAATAGAGGCGAACGCCATCCCCCCTGCTTCCAGTGCTTCCACTTCCGTTATAATCCGAGTCATAAAAGCAGATTTACGAACAATGTCGAGATACTTATTTATTTTTAAAATGTATTAAAGATGATACATTTAAATTGTTGTCAATCACATTTACGATTGACCAATTGACGATCATCTACGATTTGCCGATTAGTATGCAAAGGCAATAGAGTTTGATGGACAGCGTAAGTACACGGGACATTGACATTGAAATTTACCGTACTCATCGTCATCGTGATCTCTTTATGTACATTTTCACCAGCTTTTATAAAATGATGGTCATGTTTCCTTGGAAATGTCGATCATGATTTGAAAATTGCACTGGGATTTGGTGATGTGGGATTTGATGAGTTGGTTCGTTGTTCATTCCATGAAATGGAGGAAAGGAGCGTGACGTAATTGGACTCATAATTTGGAATCCCACAAGTCCAAAAGTGTAGTTATCATTTGCTAACAAATCAAAATCGGATTTCTATCATTTCCCATTTTCTCCTTCTTTCCAGTAGGTACGATACGATATAGGTAGTACTGGTACATACGATACAGTAGTAGTAGTAGGAAAGGAAAAGGGAAATCAAACCGAAAGTCGAGTTGACTCACGAGAAAGCAGTCAATCTGGCTTATGGGGAGCTTATGCCCACTTGAAGCTTCGTCTCTGTCTCTGTCTCTGTCCATGTCCATGCCTGTGTCTGTGTGGATGTCGACTCTACAAACATCAACTTCAACTCAACACTCTCAGCTTGCTACTTGCTATTTGCCACTTGCCACTTGCTATCCCAATCGAAAGTCAACGGACACATAGACTCAAAGCGCTCTCCCACATCTATCCATCTATCTGTCTCCCCGAATCAAACTCAAACTCAAACCAACAGGAAAAAACTCTGTGTGTGTAGGTAAAAAGATATTTCATCTTTCTCATCCTCACACAATCCTCACCAGCAATACTGATTTCCCATTGCAAATAACCATTATTCTTCACAAGATCTCTTTCCGTCCCGAACTTTCTTCCCTTTTCCTTTTCCTTATCCCCATGTACAGAATTACAGAATTACAGAATCACAGATACGTACAAAATGTGTATGAAAATTCCTTGTCAATGTCAAACATGCCCTTCCGTCCAAATCCAAATCCAAATCTGAATCTGAATCCCTTCCCCTCACTTTTGTACCTCAACTGACACCAGCAATCCCAATCCCAATCCCAATTTGCAATCGCTACTGCTATCGAGAATCACGTGTCTATGTTTTTACTATTGACAAAAAGTCCTGAGAAAGAAACAAACACACGAAACTTTTCCTTGTACATGCAAGAACTTCAAATTCAAATTCAAATTTTAATGTCTGTACATACATTTGAGTTGAGATATTGAAAAAATCCTCAAATTTTCTCCACAAATCATCAAAATCAAACACGTACGAATTTATTTTTATTTGTATGCTCAACGTTATTATTATTATTATTATTATTATTGTCTGTGTCTTCTCTTCTCTCTGTCGCGCGCTTCCTCTTTACTTGACAACCATTAAAATCCCGAGGAACCGAGGAAATCTTCATCTCTCTACTAATAAAATTAAATAGATTCATCTCCTTTTCATCTGTACGTAAGATACACTGACTGAATTGAACTGACTGAGGATGAAATGCGGGAGCCTCTTTGGATTTCTCATTTCTCTCTGCTTTTGACTGTGTTTGTTGTTTGTTATATCCAAATACTATAAATACTTATATATATTTCTGCCTGGTGTAGAAAATAGAAATGAACGAAGAGACATTGATGATGAAAATACCGATACGGATCCGAAGAATCCGAATTTCGATTTCATTTTCCCACCACCACCACTCGCACACCATGTGTATCTCTGTCTCTCTCTCTCTCTCTCTCTTTGTATATATGTATGATGTGGAGTATTTACATTGTGCACGTGACTTGCACCACCAACAAAGTAACAACACCAACAACACGGACCGTATTAAAGATTTCCTCCAATCCCCCAGTTTTCGGCTGGCTGTTCAACTCAACTCAACTCAGCTCAGCTCCTTTTGCCTTTAGCTTTTATTCCTTTTGACAATGACAATATATTACATATGCTCCTTCCATCTCTCTTTCCATATCTCTCTCTTTCTCTCTCTTTTTCTCTTTCTCTTTCTCCCCATCCCGAGTTGGTTGGCTTTGGCTTTGGATTTGGATTCCGTTCCAAGGTAAACATAACACTATAGAAAAATCGAGAGAGAATAGACACAGATACGCTTTGGCTTTGGCTTCGGCTTCGGCTTTCGCTTTGGATTGCTTTACCTTATTGATGTGTGTACACGGTGCAGTGGATATTCTATATAAAATGTGTATTCGTATTGCCGTACGGACGGGAAGCGCGAGTATTTTATTTCATTGGTTTTCCTCTTGGTTTGCTTTGAGTATTTGAGTATTTGAGTATTTGAGTATTTGAGCGTTTGCGTTTCCAGATTGAGTTCCGACTCTGACTTTGCCTGTAAATGTAATACAGAATACAGAATACAGACAGTGAACAGTTGAACAGTGAGATTCCAGTTTTGTGTGTGTGTGTGTGTGGAGTGAGCCATTCAGAATCCAGACTATTGACAAAGATCTCGGGGAAGGAGCGATGAAGAAGAAAAAAATGTATTATTACTATACTGCATCGTACGATATGTGTGTATAAGGAAGAGAGTGAGAAGACTAACAGTAAGTTGAAGTTGAAGGGAAAAAAGAAGAAGACGAAGAAGTGAGAGAGAGAGAGAGAGAGAGAGGATTCTAATTTTGGTCGGTGTATCCAGGAAATTGGGTAGATTTTCCCCTGAGCTCTAGCAAGTGCGAAAATTTATCGCCCTCACTCTCGTCTTTTTCTCTCCTTTCTTCCCTTATTCGACTGAATGTGGATGTGGATGCTGTGGATGTTGGATGGAGTTTCATTTTCAGTCCCAACACCAACACCAACCAGCTCCAGTTGCCAGTTGTTCATTCAGCCAGCCAGCGTGAGAGAGAAAGAAAGAAAGAAAGAGGGGGAGAATTTTGTTGGAATTGTACATTGTACACATCGTAGACAAGCTTCACATCTCCAATCTTTCTTCTCGTCTTCAATCTTCAATCCGGTTTCCTCTTTTTCCAAAATCCACTTGCATCACTTCCACGTTCATTCCTATTTCGTTTTCATATTCATACAGACATTTTGTACAATATCGAGGAAACGATAATCAAAGTCAAAGTAAAAGTGTATGGCAATTGTAATGGACATGGACAGCACCGGAACTTGCATCAAATGAAGTTGGAGTTGGAAATGCAATACAAACGGAGCAATTGAAAATATAATCAATGAAAACGATATGTAGGTACGAATAAAAATATGTAATTATGCAAATGAATTAAAAGTTGAAACCGAAACGAACGAGAGGCAAATTTATTTAGAATTGAGAATGGAGCCCAACCTTTTTTTTTTTTTTCAAAAAAAGGGGGGAGAGGAAAATATAAAATTCAATTCCATTATTATTTTTGCTCGTCCTCTTTTCCTCTTGCAAGTTTCAACCACACAAAATGACACAGTAGAAAATATGTAGCCCTTTTTTGTCTAGGTTTTTAGCGGTGTGGTGGAACCAAACCAAGTAAGCAATTTGGTGGGAAGATGAATGTCCCTGGTTGGCAGTTAGCGGTTGACACATGACTCAGATGTCCATTGAATAAGCGATATATTTTTAGTGGATCCATCTCCGTCCATCTGGTCACATGCACGTTCCACAGCATTCAATTTCAATGTCCTCCTCTCCATCAAGACAATACAAAATATAGTGCAATAAATTATATCTTACACAGAAACGGATTTTCAATTTCAATTTTTACAGCCCGTAAACTGAAACGTAAACAATATTGTAAACAAGGTTCTGCTTGGCAATATCTAAAGTTCTCCAGATTATTCTGTCATCTGTACACTGCCGAGTAATTTAAAGCATTAGAACATAAACCACATAAACCACATGAATTCCATGAAGAATAATTATAATTTTAACAATCGCATGGGGATTTATTGATTGGGAATTCCCAGAAATCCTTCACACGAGGACAATGAAGAAATCTGTACTGTGTAAGCAAAGTATCAAAGTCGTCAAGAAAAATGTCATGACCCAGAAATATCGGAGTGGAGCACTCCATGTGCAGACTGCAGACGTTCAATGTCCACAACTGTACACACGACAATCACGAGAGTCCCACGTTTCTCATCTACAATCATCATCAATTCCTGGTCGCGTCCATCCATTTCCAATCAATCATCCCCATCCAAAATTCCAATGCAGATCGGACACTACCTCAAGTGTCAAATGTTCATTTCTTTTTGGCAGATGTTATTGTTGTTGTTGTTTCATGATAATGATAACGATAACGTTTGATTAAAATAAACATGTGTACACAGTACAAAAAAGGGAGCGCAGGGTAAACCAAACTTATTCTGAATTAAAAAACTAACCACAAGTTTGTCCGTCTAACAAATTGTTAGCATAAAAATGTCAACACTTTGAAAATGCCAGACGGACACACGAGGAAATAAGATTAGGGGAGCTTCGCTCCCTAATAATATGCCATGCAAGCTATTTTTCAGTTATTTTCCAAAGAGAATAATATTTTTGTAATATTTCTGAATAATATTATCATTTGAACATGAATGACATTTCTGTATAAATACTCGACGGTCACTTCATCGACGGATCAAACAGACGATTGCTCTTCCAAATTTAAGCTCTCTCAAAACTCTTGTCCTCGTCCACTCCTGCAAGAAACAAAATCATAATGTGGCGTCTGAGGCTCCTTGAGCTCGGCACTCTGCTCCTTATTTGCATTCCAGTCATTGTCGCCGTGTCCACAGTCAACTTCTTCCCATTTGGCCTAGGCTATGGGGATAGAGCACACATTGCGGTCGACGACGCTTTTACGGAGGTGACTCTTTCTAGAACATTCCCATTCTTCAACGAGACCTTCACACGCCTCTTTGTGGCCACGAACGGACTCCTCTCATTTAAAAAAGGTGATGAATCCATCTCTTCTTTGACTTTCCCGTATATAAATATAATATGGAATTCAAGGTAGTCAAGTCGACATCCAAATCCGAAATTTTCTGATTAGTACATCAAAAATTATTTTGATATGTACAGGCATTGAAACTTTTACAGCGGTATGTGGGGCTTTGGATGAGGAGAGCACGATGATTGCTCAATTCTGGACGGACATTGACATTCGAAATGGTGGGGACATTTTGTTTAGGGAGTCCACAAATCCTTCTCTCCTCACCAAGGCCCAAGGGGAAATTCAAAGGGCCTTCCCGGATCTCGTATACGCCACTTCCACCTGGTTGTACATTGTCACATGGCATAACGTGACCGCCTACGGCACAAATTGCCCAACTTTGGGGAATACCTTCCAAACCATCCTGAGCACCGATGGGAATTACACTTTTGCCATTTTCTACTATGGTAAGTCAATAAAAAATGCACAAAAAAACAGTAAAATGATATTTTTTTGATATAACCACTTCAACGTGATCGTGATCGTGATCGTGAGCGTGATCTTTTGTTTGACCTGCTCCCCGGGTGAAGTGGTTATATCTGGTCTGATGGGACAAAGGACATTATGTTGTCCCATTAGTTGACTACCTCTCCAATTTTTTGCATATTTTTGTATTAAAAATCTACCCCGGGGGAGACAAAAGTATAAGACGTTGCGGAAATCGTCGGTACGGTCAAACATGAAAATAAAAAAATGACTAACGACAGTAATATGTTAAGGGGTTCAATATCTAACTTCCCTACAAGTTTCATAAAGTTATTTTAGAAATTGTAGAAATCAGAACGATTTTAAATAGTGTCCGAAAACTGATCGAAAATCGTAAGTTTTTTGCATGTTTTGAGTGAGGTCCTGAGATCGAATCCCACCTGATCCATCGGAGTTAATTTACAAAAATGTCTGTAGTCTCCAATTCTCATTTATTTTTGAAAAACAGAAAACGTCATTTCGTAGAAAACATGACAGGCTTTCACGTATAGTGGTCACGGGTCTCGGAGTCGAAATTTTTGCAATTTCATTTCAAAATTTCAATGTTCGATATTTCGACCAAAGTCTACGAAATACCGAACATTTGGCTGAAATCCCACTCATGTACGAAATTTCAGCCTTGTGAACCAACATTTCGGACATACGAAATCTCGTACATTGGCCGAAATCTCAACCAAAACTCCCAACTGGATTAGCAATTTAAGTAAATCAATTTTGAACTTGAATTTCCCTGTTACAGATGAGCTCACATGGTCCGGCCCTGGGCACAACTGCTCCGGCATCGGTTCGAACCCAGCAAAAGCGGGTTTTGACATGGGCGATGGGGAGACTTTTTTTGAAGTCCCAAACAGCTGTTCCCATGCTATTTTGAATGTGGCCACAAGTAGTAATGTGGGGGAAGCTGGAACGTGGATTTTCCGTATCGATGAAACGTTTGAAGAACCCACAACAACCGAAGAACCCACGACAATGGGAGAACCAGAGGAAACCACAACAACCGAAGAACCCACGACAATGGGAGAACCAGAGGAAACCACAACAACCGAAGAACCCACGACAATGGGAGAACCAGAGGAAACCACAACAACCGAAGAACCCACGACAACGGAAGAACCCACGACAAAGACAATCACGGTGACAACGGAAGAACCCACGACAACGACGTCAGGTTGGAGTGACGGCGGTGCCTGTCAAGTCCCTGGTTTCACTCTCAATCCCTCCTTTGAGGATTGCAGTAGTTACCTTGAGTGTGCCCTGAACGTAGTAGGCGACTACTGGATCACGATCCGATATTGTCCAGAAGCGACAATTTGGTGTCAGGAGAGGACTCGCTGCGAGTCTGTGAACACTTGCACATGCCCGAATCATATTCCAATTCAACACAATTAATGGTTACATTTTTGTCGTCTATGACGGGAATGTACCCATGTTTTTTTTTGTTTGCTGGCATTAGTAGCATTTACATGTCAGGTAAATGAATTGAGTCCAAGGAAACTCCTTGATTTGTTTAATTATTATAATATAAATTCACACAGACAGGCCTGGAAAATATATAATTTCAATTTCAATTTTACAATAAATCATGTGAATTTTTGAATGGGGAAAACTATAGTTGAAAAAATTCGCTTCTCACTTCTTTCCATTTCCATTTCTTATTCGTCAGCTTTTTGTACAATATTTACAAAATGGGGAATTGATAGGCAAGTTTGTGTACATTGTCAAAATATCCATATCCGTGAAAGCTTGATTTCCATTGCACCAATATTTTGTGTTCCTTTACTTTTTTTACCACAAACGGACTTAATTTCCCTTTCCGTAAATCCTTAAGTCCGTCAATTTGGAAATTTGGAAATTGTGAGGAAGCTCAAAGCTGAAAATGCTATCATTTTCTCAAGATGAAAAATTACCGGGTTTAAAATCATCCGAGTCCGAGACAGTTGACTCTGTACATTTTTTTGCTCTTTTTTTTCTCGTCCTCATTGCATTGCGGGGCTGGGAGTTGGAAGTTGAAAGTTGGGAATTGGAATTTGTCATGAAGGAGAGAGAGTGAATGTGTGTAGTGTGTAGTTTGTACTTTGTACTTGAGTGTGGAGCTGGAGAGAGATGATATCACGGATAAGGCTTTATTCCTCTCCTCCATTTCTCTCTCTCTCTCTCATCTCATCTCACGGAGGGTGCTCGTCTTCTTCGTCTTCTTCTTCTTCTCCCTTCGTCTTCTTCAGCTTTAGTTTCCACGTCCATTTGAAAGATTTCTATCAGATCTCTCTCATGCCGACTTCACTTACCACCAGTAATTTCCTTCGTACTGTTACAACGACAAGGACAATGAAAATGAAAATGAAAACGACTTTGACTGTGTGCGTATCAACTCTCGACGGTAGTCGTAGTCCCATTTCATCCATCCTCTCTTTTTTTATGCCCTCCTGTTTCTCTCTCTCCCTCTCTCTGTAAAAATAAGTAGGTATATATGAAAAAAAGAGTCCCAGATAAAAATATCAGTCAAAAAGGCAACAAGTCCAAATTCGAATGTAAATTTATACATTTAGAGTTTGAGATTTGAATTTTGTATTTTGAACTCGATCATAAATCCCAACTCGGCAGGACTTTTTTCCCTCTCATTCTCAATCCTCATCTTATTTTTTCATATCCCTAAATACATGTATTTTTCGGTAGTATTAGTTATGAGTCATGAGACAAGATTCCTCAACAGATAAATCGCCCCATGAATACACATTCGGTAATTTTATTCACTCACATGAAGCAAAAACCAATGGAAAATTAAAATATGTAAAAAAAATCAAAATTCTATCAGTTTTCCTTTTCTCCTTGTCAAAAAGAGAGACCAAAAGTCCAAAGTTTTGTGTCGAGAAATAATTTGAGGGCTCATCTCTCATCTCTCATTAGTAATTAGTACACATTGAAACATTTTGAAACATGCATTGGAATTATTAATAATAATATCTTAGAGAGTTGGTTCCCTCCAAATCCCAAATCCCAACTAGCAATTAATTCATTAATTAAGAGTCGGATAATTCGGGCAACAAGTTGATTTAATTTAATTGTCTATAGTGAGTCTAGTCTTTAATTATCCTGCCCCTGCCCACTAAAGCCTGCGCACCGAAAAGTTTCTCTGTGGATGATTTGCAGTCTCCGCAATTAAATACACACAAACGCATGATGGACCCAAAATCCAAAATGCAGGTAGCCGCGGCTCAGAAATCAGAGGTAATTGTAATTGTGGCAGGAGGAAAATATAGGGAAAAGGCGGATGAAACTTTTTGACATTGACAGAGCAGAACTTGATCATTAAAATCTCACTCACTCTCACACGCAGACATTCATTCAAAACCCTCAAAACCCAAAACTTTATTTAATCCTCACATTTCCACAAGCGCACATCAGGTGCGGCAGAAACTCATCGCATCGCTCTCAACTCTCTCAACTCTCAATTAAATATTCAAATAATATTCATATTTATGCCGTGTCCTCAAAATTCTGGTTTTGCTCAACTAAACTAAATTCCCCTTTTGGTTTATTACGTATTTAAATCCGTCTTATTAATTTGAATCTTGAATCTCGCATTCCAAATTCCGAATTCCAAATTCCGAATTCCGAATTTTAAAGTTAATTTTCAAATTCGTCAAGTTGAATGTGAACTTGAACGAGAAATTTCAAATTTGTCGTGGCTTCCTTTTAGCGTCTAGCCATTTGCCATTTGCCATTCACCAAATTTCCACAATCATCCACAATGAAGATGTGGAAATTCCGTTTCTTGTGTTTCTCTGTTCTGTTGCTTGACTGTGGTGGATGTTGGATGTCATTAAAATGCAAACAAGCACCCAGAAGAATTTCACTTTTGTGACCGGCTGACACGGACGCGGACGACCACGTGACGGCTGTGGTTAAAATTGTACAAGTCGAAAAAAAAATGCATTTAGAAAAGTCATTTAAAATTTCCGAGAGTGCTATATATTTATGATGATGATTGTGAGTGAGTGATTGTTGTAATTTAAATTGGGATTCTAATGGGGATTGTGACGTTTTCCTTCTCGGACAACGAATGAGACTGGTCTCATTTCAATATGAATGGGAGAGAAATGAGAAATAGAGCGATGGGAGATCCCACAGAATTTATTAGAGTAACTCTCTGTGAATATGAATTTATCCTATTATGATTTTTACGAGTATGTACTCTTGTTCTTCTTTTTCCTTGTTGTTGTTATTGTTGTTATTGTTGCTGTTGTTGTTGTTGTGGGGAGTCGGTCTCGGTATTGTTGGGCTGTTATATTTCCCAAATAAACTATAAAGCCACATGCATTCCAATTCAAAGTACTTTTACTTACATACAAAGACGATTGAGTACAGAGAGGGGAGAAAATTGTAGGCTAATGAATTATGCAATAGGTTGAGTGAGGTCTCCACCGTTTTGTTCACAGTGACAATGAGCAAAGAATTTGAAGTGATAGAGTCCGGCTTTCAATTCTCTGTTTCAATTTTAAATATTCAAAGCTGGTTTTTCAAGAGGACAAAGACCCTTTTAAATTTTAAACGTTTCCATTTTCCATCAAAAGCGAGAGAGAAAAAAGTGCAGTGTGATTGATACTTTGAATTACATACTTTGATATTGATATACAAGTGCAACAGTTGTTGTTCTTCAATTGAACAACAATTGTTTCCATGCAATTTGTAAAGGTAATTTGACTTTGTCGTGCATTTTTTTCCATTCCTCATTTACTCATTTACTCATTTACATTTACATTTCCCAACTAAAGAATGTCGACTGTCGACTGGAAAGGAGTTTGGAATTCCATTCAAATGTGTAACAGATGGAGAATACAATATCTATACGCATTATGTAAATACGTTGTTTGGCTTGCGTAACATTTAACGTTCTTCCATGTGAAACTTGAATTAGCATTAGCGGCAGACCAATAAAATATGTAAGGAAACCCAAGCAAAAAATGTGGATTCCCAATTTTTTTATGAATAATTATATATGAATTAATAAGAATTAAGAAGATTCGAATTCGAATTCGAGTTTGAATTACACAACAGCAGCATATTGGCTATTGTAATTTTATGGAGGATTTTGATGAAGGATTTGGGATAAAACAGGGAAAGAAATTTAATTTAATCATTGACCAATTAAATACTCGTATATCTGTATTCAATGAATTAAAGTTTTATCATGATTTTCATATCAAGGACTTTGGGTTTTTTTTTAAAAAAAAAGAAATGTGTAAAGGTTTTTTTTTGAGGTATATAATCATAATCTTGAGAGGTTAAATGTTGTCAAGTCATAAATAACGAGCCAATGACTGCTGTACACAGTAAATAATCGTAATAAAAAAACAAGTTGTATTCAAAATTTAAAATTCTCAATGAATTTTGGATACTTCTTCGATACTTGTGGAATTTTCTATTTGCGGACAGAGATTTTTTTCACCAGCATGCATAAGAGAATTGACTCATTGCTACTCAGCATAAGCTCATAAATTCATGGGAATCAAACACATTTATTTACAGTCTCAAATACAATATGTACATGTTCAAGAGATAAAATTCAAGAGGAGATGAAAAACAGTGGTGAATGGTCTTAAGCATTACGGTTGTTCACTATCGATATCGATAGGGATCGAATATTGGGATGACTTGCAGGTCTGTGCATTTCCTTGTGTGTTTCGATGGTAGAGAAAGAAAGTTGGTGTTTGTGTGTGTATTTATCTGCTGAGACTCATAAATTACGGGAGCGTCAAGCCATAAGAGTGTTTTGGACAAATCCGTTGCGAAAAACACAGACGGCTCATTGATTACAAGTCAATAAATTTTAAGAGGGTTTCAATAACGATGGCTGATGGGCCATTACAGTCAAACTGTTTCCATTCCCCATTTCCTATTTCCTCTCTCTCTCTCTCTCTCTTTCTCTTTCTCTTTCTCTTTCTCTTTCTCTCTCTCTCTCTTTGTCTCTTTCTCTTGCGAAATTCTGAAACTATGTGGAAACATTCACAAGTCATATATGAGACTGGAGCACTAGGGAATTTATTTTACATACAGACAGCGACAGAGACAGAGTCAGAGACAGAGACATGCGAGTACAAAGCTCGTGAAATCTCACACGTTTCTCTCCAATCCAATGAAATAAAAGGAGAAGAGACGTTTTTGTCAATGAGTTCCTCATTCCCCGCTATATTTATTTTTGACCAAGTTGTTCGAGCAGAGCTGAGAGTCAAGTGGAGAATGGAAAGGACAAGGGAAAGAGAAGAGAAAGAGTAGGAGCAGATGCAGGTACAACTTTATGATAAACTCTCATCCTCAAAGCTTTTATTTTATGAGTATGAGTACATTTTGTATACATTTTCTATTTCTATATGAATGATTGTTCATCCTCATACTTTTTGTGTATATGAAGGAATTTTTCCCTTCATTTTCTCTTTTCTCCCAGTGTGGAATGGAATTCGGTGAGGAAGTCAAAAAAAAACTGTGGCCGGAATCCGGGAATAGGAGAATTGGAGAAAGTATGAGGATCTCTGTGAACTGTATAAATGTACTAGTTCAACGTGTGTGTGTGTGTGTGTATGAAAGAATACATGTATGGGGAAAAGAAGAGCGAGTCTGTGTGTATGTGTGGAAAAGGCTCAAATTATATTCTCAGCTCATAGAATGGACTGAGGACGGAGAGAGAAAGAGAGAGAGGGAGAAAGGGTAACCATAAACAGTAATATAAGTTATTACAATCTTCCATAGAGCACTGGAAATCTTTACTATAGAACTGGGCCACACACTTTTCTCTCTCTCTCTCTCTCTTTCTCTCTCGTTTACTTTCAAGCCAACAATCCGTACAAGAGAGAAAACTACCTAAAAGCAAAGTTACTGCTACTCTTCACATCCAGACCCAGACCTAGCCGTTCAAGTTCAACGTATGAGTGAAAGAGAAAGAGAGAGAGTTGTACGATAACTCTGGCTTGAAAGAAAATGGTTCTAGGACTAAAATCAAAATCGAATACTCTTTTGCTTTCTTTTGTGATTTCTCTTCCGGAAAATTCTACATGAACCTCAACTTTTGTAGCCTTTCTAAAATACTGCGAACGACGGAGTACTCAAATCTTTTTTTTGTTTGGAGAGATCCAATCAAATCCAAACCATCCAATTCAATGCTCAAAATCCTTTCGTGCATTTCCTATAATTTTCCTCCCAAAGAATTCTTGCTCTCCCTTTCCTTGAATTGAGCCATCAAACGTTAAAAGGTTTTTTGTTTCAGGTTCGGTTTTTTTCTAATAATCTGTTTATGATTTAATTTAATTTGAAAATATCAGGTTTGGGGGTCTCTATCCCGTTTGCGACATGAAGATGAAGGTACTAACTGATAAAACTAAAAATAGAGATGGAAATGGAAATGGGTAAATGAAAATTTCTGATTACCCGCGAGTGATTTCCATCAACAAAAAATTCTGCTTCTGACCTTCCAAGTCCTTGTGGGATCGGCGGTGCATTGAATTCATCAAAAATCCCACCTTCCCCTTGTGACAATTGATCCAAAACTTCCGACGTCCCCGATTCCGCGAACAATCGCATACCTTTTTCCAAATATTTAAATCACTTTTTTAAATCATTTCAATTGACCAGCCAAAAAAATTAAAATTTTGAGCTAGTAGTACAAAAAAATAAAAAAAAATTAAAAAATCACAAACCTTCACTGGCCGTTTTGCCCACATCAAAAAACGTTTGAAAGGGTGACGAATGACTTCGACCTTCAAAATGACAAATCAAATGTTGTTAATTTTTTTTACAGATACAAATCCAACCAAATTAAAATGAAAAACAAATGAAATGAAAGCTCGGCTCATTTTCTATCGTAGCACCGCATCGGTCTGGCTACGAATACAAAGTGATATTTATATATTTATACAGAGAGAAAAAGATAAATGGCGGACAGATGTTAAAAGGTGGAATCGCACTCTGTTTCTCGTGTTTTTATTGTTGTTGTTGTCTGCGGTCTGTGGTCTGAACATTGTCATGAGCATAACAATTGGAAGGAGAAACACGTGTAAACATTTAATACATTTTGATTAAATCAGATTATTTGAAAATTCTCCTCCAACTGAATTTGAATGTAAACAATTGTATTTGTATTGAGCTACACGATGACATGGGATGGGAATGGAATGGAATGGAATGGAGAGAGAAAACGTGGAAAACATTAGTTGAGGATCCCACACAAATACACACGGAGATTTTGTTGGCAAGTCCCATATGGGAAGCATCTAGAATCTAGAATCTAGAAGACTCTACATAAGTGAAAGAGTGTGTGCAATGTAATGGATGACTAAAATTCTACGGTTACGGCTACCAACTACCGACAACCGACAACCGACAACCGAGAGATACAAGAAAAAAGAGAGAACAATCTTTTATTGTTCTTGGCATCTCCGTATTCCCTGTAATCTGTACATTGTTTGTTCCCTGTCCTGCCCTGACTTGCGACTGGAGGTTCTCAAGCTGACTTATGCGAGCCCATCTGCACCCAAACAACAACAGCAGCCATTCACATCTGAATGGCTTTTGTGAGTACGCTCTCTCTCTCTCTCTCTTCCTCTCGTTCTCTCTCTCTCTTCCTCTCGTTCTCTCTCTCTCTCTCTCTCTCTCTCTCTCTCTCTCTCTCTCTCTCTCTCTCTTCCATTCAAACATATATTGAGAATATAGAGAACACTATACACAATTTTTTCTTTACAAAATTTCTACGTCTATTTTGGATTCCGATTTTACTCTTTGAAACGCAGAAACGACCTAAAAGCTAAATAGAGCTTCATTCTACATTCTACAGTATTTTGTATACTTGTTTTTATGTTCATGTGACAACATTTTAAATCTCAATAAGAAAAGTTTCAAACGATAAAGTCCAACTCAAAACGATTTATCATTGAAATATGACACGATGAATAGAATTATTTTCACCAAAATATCCTCAAAATGGTTCAAATTAAGAAATTCATCAAAAGTTTCAAAATTTTAAATATTCTTTAAAAATTCACAATCAAATTCTCTCGCAAATTTTCTTCTTTTTTTTCACCCAAAAAATGTTAAATTTTCCAAATTCCAAATGTCAAATTGACTATGAATTTCTCAAGACTCCATTTTCTATGTACAGTTGTCTACATCAAAATGGAAAAGATTCCCCATTTCATTCCACACATTTTCCGAGAGGCCGGCGCGGCGACGACAACTACTACGGCGAGAACTGGGCTTTTTCTCTTCATTTGCCCAATTTCCCCCACAAAGTAAAGGAAAGGAAAGTAAAGTTTAGCTATAGTGAGTCTGATCGTGAGTTGAAGTTGGAGAAAAGTCGAAGGGAGGCGAAGAAGAAGAAGAAGAATCCGAGTTGGTGGTGGTGAGAAGATAAGCATGAACAAAAACGGAACGAGATGAAAACGCGTCTTCTCTTTCTCTCTGTCTCTGTCTCTTGGTTCACGTTCTCGTTCTCGTTCGACTTGGACTTCACAAGGAAAATTCCCTATGAAAGATTGGTCCATTTATTACCAAGAGCTCAGTAAGTAACATCAATCTACTCTAATTGCCCCGCGAAATCCTTCACCTCAATGCTCACTTCCCTTTTATGGCCCAATGCCTTTTCCGTCTCTCCTTTTCCATCTCACACCTCACAATTTTCACACACTTTCACACTCTCCACATATTATTATAGTAGCATAGCAGCATCAGCTTTCAGCTTTCTACTTTCTAATGAAACTCCCTATCACTTGTATACAGCTAACTAAGATACTACGTCTTGCACATATAAATATCGCTATTCCATACCTAACGATAAGCTTTGTGTATGTACATTGTACATACACATACACAGAGAGTCGAATGGATAGTCGAGTCGGCAGTCGGCAGTAGATTTCAATATTAGACGTAATTTCCGGGTTGATGGGAGCTGCTGCGGAAGGATCCTGACTTGCATCATTAAACCAGCACAACACCTTCCAATCCCGCACAACTCTCAAAAATCTCTATCATATAATTTCAGAGGTCCCATTTTTATTATGAGACTCCCACTACACCAAAAAAAAAAAACCCTCATCGTTTTCTACTAGTATCCCAATTTCTCGCTCGTAAAATGTCTACGGAAATATTTATATAAGGGAAAAGGAAAAGAAATGACTTGAATTTTTAGGGAAATGATTCCAAATATTTCCGACACGGTGAGGAAAGATCGAAAAATGATTTGTATCGTCCTGTGTTTTTCATGTACATAAAAGTTAAAAAGAAAATGAAGCATTTTTCAAATTCAAATTCAACTGATTTTTATTTGTATTCGTCTCGTCTGCATGTGTACGATACAAATTACAAATTACAATTCTCAATTCACAATCATAATCATAATACCATAAAATTTCTCTGTGGGTTAATTTATGCGCGTGTCGTTTTAGTTTGTGTACTGTAATGTAATGTAATGTAGAGATGGAGATGGAGAGCCAGCTGGAGTGTGTAGAAAGGAAAGGGTGTATTTTTTCAAGTGTAATAAACAGAAAATAAAGCTCGAGTAAACAAACTGACGTAAATTACTCTCATGTTTTTCATTAGAGTATTCATATTTGTTTTTTCATAGTCATATCTATAGGCAAAGGGATATTTTTGTACAGGGACTCTCTGCATCTGTATGGTATATGATATGATTGAATTGACGGGAGGAATACAGAAATACCAAGAGAGAGAAGTAAGAGAGAGAGAGAGCGAGAATGTGTAGAGAAAAGGAGGGAATCATTTAGAAATGATAATTTATGCATAACGGAGTCCAAAAGATGTTTACACTCGCACTATGGGTCCGCTTGATTTATGAATTAGACAAGAGACTGCGAGAGAGAGAGAGAGAGAACGAGAGAGAGTCTGACCCTTCACCCAGCTCTCTCTCTCTTTCTTTCTCTCCCATATATTTCACCTCAGTCTAATTCTCCAAGTACCAAGTCACAGCACAGTTGAAAAAAAATCAACTTTTGTTGTTCCGTTTTGTGCTCCAGCTCAAGATTCTCAAGTAAACCTGCTTCATGCTTTGGTTGAAGGAATATGAATTCCCCCGTGAGTTTTTCACTCGACAACAGACGGCCATCTAGAAAGAAATCTGAAACCTTTACCAACATATTAAAACAACTAAAATTTAACTACATATTGTACAACAATGAAAGTGCGGAGGCGTGTAGAGAAATAGCAAATGTGAAATGTGGATTTGGAATTGGATTGAGATTGATATAAAAAATTTAATTAAGATGAAGATGAAGGACTTTGAAGGAGCTTTCAGTGTCCAATCGTCTAATGAGACAGGGAAAACCCATGAATCCATGCACAGGTAGAGAAAAGAGACCACACACAAAGTATTTACTGATGGAATACGTACTGATATTTAGCCAGTACGAAAATCCGTTGGACGTGACTGTTAAGTATACAAAAGCATGCACAATTTTGATGCACAAAAAAACCAAAACACATATCCTACTTATGTACATGTACGAATAAAAATGCCATTGGTCAGCGACTCACTCACAATCAGCATAGGCACAGGCAGTCATTTGAGTATGTGATGGGATATGGTGTGCAGAGACTGCAGAGTGCAGAAAAAAGCACATGAATCTGAGAGGGCGGAGTTGTTTCTGTCAAATTAACGACAGGTCTATGCAGAGAGATTTCATTGTCATGAGATTAATGGGAGCTTTCGTCAATTGAATTATTTGTGTCTTGTCTTTGCTTGATTTCCGAATGCTAAGGAAAAAGGAAAACTCTCTCTCACATTTTTCTACTATAAAAGGGAAAGGAGTTTCTGTTCGCTCGTTTCTGGACTCAATTCAATTGTATATATTAAATACTTACAAAGCAATTTTTCGATCGTTGATTTTCGGCTATTCTATCTGTACATATTTCTATTGCTATTTTATTATTTTTCTGTGTGTGTAAAATCTGACAATTTCAATTACATAAAATCAACTATATGTATCAAGTTGAAAACTAAATGCTATGAAAAGCGGAAGGAATAAAATGAAATAAAATAAAATAAATGTGTATTAAATGCTGATGGAGGGTTGACTCGTCGACTGTTGACAAAGAAGTTTACCAGGTTTCCATGGTGTCACTTTGACCGGCATATGAGAGACCGCGCGGGACGTTGAGGAGGAATCCCTTCCCATCTTCTGTCCCCTCCTCCAAACGTACATGAAATTTACTGTTGTACATCCGCTTTCGTTTCTTTCCTGTGAAGCAACATTATTATTATTATTGACAACAGTTCATTATTATCATTACAGAAACATTTATAGCTTTATGAATTATAACTGTAACAAAAGTGAAATGAAATGAGGAAATACCTTTTGCGTATTGAGAAGTGCCATCGACTGGATTTGGGCCATTGTTCGAGCTGCAATAAAATCGGCCAATCGGCCAAATTCCCGTATTTTTTTATACAGTCACAATCACGAAGACATTTAGCCGTAAATTACGTTTTTGAACATTTTTATAAATAAATAAATTTACTCTCCACTCCCAGTTGACCCGCCGTTTGAATTCCCTGGTTTAGTCGGTGCCGGTCCATTTTGACCATTTGAGGGCTCAGTTTGACCGTTTCCATTCCCAGGTTTAGCAGTTGACGGTCTATTTTGGCCGTTTCCATCCCCGGGTTTAGTAGGCGGTCCATTTTGACCATTTGAGGGCCAAGTTTGACCGTTTCCATTCCCAGGTTTAGCAGTTGACGGTCCATTTTGACCGTTTGAAGTCCCATTTTGGCCGTTTCCATTCCCGGGTTTAGTAGGTGCCAGTCCATTTTGACCATTTGACGGCCAAGTTTGACCGTTTCCATTCCCGGGTTTAATAGTTGACGATCCATTTTTACCGTCTGAAGTTCCATTTGAAGGTCCTTCGACACGACCAGGCCCTTCCGTACCGTTCAAATGAAGACAACCAAACATGGATGCATCTCCTTTCTCTCCTCTCTTTAGCAACGTTCGATTTTCACATTTCCCACAATGCACAAATTTGATCACAGCTAAAACATAGATGTCAAGGGTCAAATTGCAAAACTCAATACTCAAATGAAAATGGCTATACAAAGACAAACTAGGGAAATGAAAGGACGCATGTGAGAGTAAATAATACGAGATTTTTTTTTGTTGGCGCACATACGTTCGTTGCATCGAGCAGAACATGCAAATTCACATTCATTAGGAAATGTAATGAATTCTAGTTTGGCACTTGTGGGCTCGCTCACAATACCACAAATCGGATCAACATTTTTGGTACAAAAGCAGACTCCGCAGTAATCTGTAATTCCCACATATATTTCAATTCACAATTAATCCAATGTCCCTGAGTAAGTAATTTATTTTATTTGAATTTTAAATCATTATGCAGACTCCACCTGCTGGACTACTGAAAACGGTGGCTTGACAAGCAGTTAAAAATGACAAGATAATAATTAAACTGCATCCCAGCAATGGCTTGACATTCTCCATTGAAAAAACCCGTTTGATGTTTGATTGTACACGTTTTATTTATACAAAACCAAAAAAAAATGGGATTGAATGTGAGGAAATCACAACCGGAAAAAAACAACCAGGAAGCGTAAAAGTTGAGTATAAATTATCGGAATCGTGAAAATTATGATGACATCGAATGTGTGTAAACAAAAACAACCATTACGAACGTTTGGAAATGTACAAACAACTTTCTAATGTGAATGTACAAAAACCTATGCATTTTTTCAAGGTCCTTTCACATATTGCCAAACACAAAACACAAAACAATGCGGGTGAAAGTTAACAAAATTTGATCGTCACAATTCCCAATTGTCAAGGTCGAGGAAACAAATTGGGAAAGGACAAAGATTGATTCAAAAATTCGTCAAGATTTAATGGAAAAATTTAGTGTGTGAAAAAATCAATGAGTGTTTGCTTACATTACAAAATCCCGCTGTAAAATTCATGGTGCTATTTTTTAATCAAGATAATTAGAGTGGACAAGGATTATAGTAGTGCCGTGTGTGTTTCGTGCGGTTCGTGTTTTCTATATTAGATATTATTTTTTTCCAGATTGATAATGATAGAATTCCACTTCACGTCCATTGAGGGGTTGAATGGGCCGATTATTCTCCATGCCTTCATTATCCGGATCCTCCCCTTCTTTGATTTGTCTAAAGATCTTCATTTGTTTACTGGAAATGTAGATGGGATCGGGGAACATGAGCCAGAGGACTTTCTCTACACAATTGGGGACGGTGAGGGAGCCTTTGTAGCGGAAAAAGGACTCACTCCTCGGGAAAATATCAAAGAGATTTATCGTATGTGTGGACTTCATCAATCCATCCGTTTTCTTGGTCGTATTCCTCAGCAAGTTAATTAGATTCTCCAAACCTACATTGTGTTTCCCAAGCTATGCCCACACCAAATCAAACAACATATTCAATTTTGACATTAACTTTCAATTAATATTAATTACAATTACAATTAAAATCCCCCCAAAAACAACAAACATGAAAATCATCATTGTACTTTGACAAAAAGTCCGACGACGACCACACTCAAATCTTTCCCACCGCTTAAAGCCAACTCCAAATTCCCAAGTTTGTCACGATAATGAACCAAATGAAGTTCCATGGCGGCACTATATTTAAAAAAAAAAAAAACTTATTTAAATGCATTTATCCTCCGTTCAAAAATGTCAGGCAAAGTGAAAATGAAAATGAAGACATACGATCGTCCTTCAAGTGTGTGTTCCGATCCAGCTCGATCACTTTTTCCATAATGGAAATGTAAATGCGAGAAATTGTACGTGACGCCCATGTCATCAATGTGAAGGGACGCATCACTCGTCCCATCGATCTTTGTTTGAACCACCACTTTTAAAGAATATATATACCATTGAAATTAAAATTTGTACCATTTAAATTTGAGAGGGGAAGTATAGTTTAGATTGTCTGGAACAGTCTACTGAAATTATATATGACGAACACCGTAAGAAAAGAGACCATTTACGCGTAAACCTAGATTCTGAGTTATAGAATTGAATTGAATTAACTTTATTAACGTGTTAAATGACGGTTAGGCACCAATAGCCTAAACACCAAGTGCCCTCTGACCAACAAACGAGTCAGATTTCGGTCCGCCCGAACACGGGGTGTAGTAAATACAAAATTTCGAATACAATAAAATGCCAATTGAAATGTTTTGATCCGAAGAAAAGATAAGTCACGTGATAAAAAATCAAAAAAGGAGAAAAGGAAAAAAAATCAAAATATTTTGTGCAGCACTTGAGACAAGAGCCACAAGGAAAAACCCACAATGTAAGACTGTGGGAAAAACCTGATACTATAATTTCAAAATTTTAAAAATACAATTATGGCAGCGAAACTAACGTGACACAAACTTTTTGTTGCGCTTGCGCAGCAGCCATTCATTCACTAAACACTTGAATTTTGATAACAAGATACCCATCTCTTTGCAATCAAGTGACAGATCATTCCAAATCAGTGCGGATTGGTAGAAGACTGACTTTTTAGCGAACTCCGTTGTATAGCTCGGAAGTGAGAGGGTCTTTTTATGAGTTGACGGAACTAACACAAATTTTTCGCTCATTTCGGGGACGAGATTCACACGAATAGAAGAAAAAGCGGTTGTAGCGCAAAAATACTTAAGTTTCTCTGCGACTGAGACTATATTGCATTTGTCCCAGAGTTCCGGATAATTTAATGAAATAGACGGCCGGTGTCTATTTTCATTTGCATGCGTAATTTTACTGTACTTTTGAAACGTGTTACAAGTGTGGGGATAGAAAAGGGCCCTAGAAGTGAATTGATTTTGGATTGAAGAATACTTATATTGGTATCAGACACGTATCTCCATACCGGCAGCGCATAATCAATGACAGAGAAAACAAAGGAATTAAACAAAACTACAAAAACGCGCAAATTAATGATTTTTTCAGAAACATGATGCAACCAACTGCAGAAGACAGTCGCTTGCACACATGTTCGAAATGCGCTTGGAATGTTCATGTGCTGTCAAATATGACACCCAAATATTTAAATTCGTTTACTAATTCAATGAAATTTCCCTTACATGCTAATGTGGGAGTCGAGTTATCAAATTTGGCCTTGCGCTTAGAAATAATCATATATTTAGTTTTAGCAAAATTTACAATCAGGTCTCGATCACAACACCAATCATTCAAGCTCTCCATCACATTGAGGTCTGTTATGAGTTGATTCAAGTTTGTGTTGAACAAATAGAAATTCAAATCATCAGCAAATCGCCAATTTTGTGCGTTTAAAAGCGCCGCGCCTACATCATTATAAAAAAGCGAAAATAGTAACGACGATAATGCGCCACCCTGCGGAACACCATGATGCAAGAAAAAAAGTTTTGAAAGGAAATTAGGCAATTTGATTCTGAAAGTTCTCCTGGTAAAATACATACAAAGATAACGCACAATAATTGGCGGAATTTTCATTCCTGCCAATAAATGCAAAGGTTTGAGAGGACAAATAGAATCAAATGCTTTTTTGAGATCCAAAAAAACTACACTAGCCTTCATGTTTGGCGCATTCAAATTTGAACGAACATCATGAGAAAATAATGACAGCGCTGTTGTGCATGAGCGATGTCTACGAAACCCATGTTGTCGTGGATCAAGAAGATTTTCTTGGTCCACATACTGAGTAAGCTGGCAAAATACCAATTTTTCAAAACGTTTGCTAAAGATGGGCAAAATAGGAATTTTTCTGCAGTTACCAGGGTCGGGTTTACTGCCGTTGCCTTTGTACAAAGGAGTAACTACAGTCGAATTAAAAACATTAGGAAGAGCACCGAATTTTACAAATTGATCATTCATCATTTTAATTGGTAACTTTAAAGCAGGCATACATATTTTTATAAATTTATATACAGGATAAGCCGAAGGCTTTAAAGAACTAAATTTAGGCCCGATTGCCTCAACTGGCATGAAGCGCGCAATATCTATGCCAGAAACGTTCAAACTATGCATTAAATTCTGTTTGTCATTAGAATTGTCTTTTCCAGACAATGCAAATTGTTCCGATAACAATTCGCATTTCTGAGGCAGAAATGTCACCTTGAATTAAAAGAGCTTATTATTATTAGAGCCTTGAATATTCTCGGCTGTTTGGCGCGTAAATAAGTTTCTCAATGATTTTAATTAAATTCAAATTGCACAAATCATCGGTTTACTTTAATTTAGAATTTTTGGATACGTTTAACGACCATCTTAAATTACTTTTGGTCAGTAAAAACGGTTTAAAATTTTGTCCTAAAATATTCTCCATGTTCTGTTGTCCATCATAAATATGTAAAAAAGTGATTGTACGTAAATGGTCCCTTTTCTTACGGTGTTCGTCAAATTATATATATATATATATTATACTGACTGACGACCGGAAGGAGAAGAAAAAACCTACCGGAATGCCCGTTGTGAGAGATGAAAATCGGTTTGAGTTCATCCGGATATTGGAAAATGATGGGATGAACAGCATTTGCTGTGATTTCGGTGGAAGCATTGATGACTTTGGCTGTGGACAATTCTAAATTAATTGGGGATTGTCTTCTCCCGGTTTGACAGTCTCCTTTCCAATTGCTTGGACCTGTGAACAAGCAAAATTTTTGACATGTCAGAATTAAATCTAGCATGTATTAAGAATTACCTATTAAGAATTTCATGGGGGAAACCTTAAGGAGTTTTTTAAAGAGTTTAAGGACCTAAAGATTGACTTGTTTTTTTTTTCTTTGCTGAGATTACCACATTGTTCTTCCTCACTGTAGCAAAAATTTCCTTCGTATGGACGTCGTACGGGATCATTGATACGATCCGCAACTTTCACCAATTCTGCAATAAGGGGCACCGGTGATAAGTCGGATGCCAAACTGGTGGCTTGATCCTGCACCATTTTGGCAGGTGCTAGGATCGAGCGCAGCAAATGATTTGGCTTTGCTATTCCTTAAAGAGGGAACACATTTACATTTATACAATGAAAGAAATTACACACACATTTCTCTGGTGGTTTGATTTTTCTAGTCCACAAATTTACAGGTTTTTTGTTTTTTTAATTTTCTTTTTGAGAGAGAGCTATAGTTCATGTGTAAATGTAAATGATGTGTATACCAGCAATACCACCAACGCCATTAAGTAATCCAAATAATTGAGCCTGACTATCCTGTACGGAGATGGTCAAAAGAACTGTCAAATGGAGGATGAGACATTTCACAATGGAATTTGTCAAGTACATTGGAATGTATTTATAGATTTTGGGCTTCTCGATGAGCCTCAAGTCAAAATTGATTGGGAATATAAACAAAAACACACGCGGATTCACCAAAAAAAAAAAATTGATATATCAAAACTAATTTACATTTATTTTTTGAACATGTTTTAATGTGATGTTGAGTCACAAGGAAGAGGGAAAAAGGAGAAAATTGACAATGGGAATATTTAACAATGAAGTGTGTGCGGAGTCCATTAAAATTAATTGCGGATTTTATATGCTTCGAACTCTCAAAAAAAAAAAACTCTATTCAATTCTGAGCGCTTAATAACCTTTTTTATTGAAGAGGTTTGTTTACGGATATAAATTATATTATATTTTACAAGAGACAAAAAAAAAATCCAACATGTTGACAATTGGAATGTATTTCAAGATTTCAAGCGGAAATGACTAAAACTAAAACCAAATTCAAAATGAAGGCGGTATAAAATGGCCGTATAAAATCAACGGGCACACAATTTTGCCAATTTTTTTCATGTGATAAACATGCTGAAAATTACTCGGAATTTTTTCTCCTCCAAAAACATGATTTCTTGTGTGCTCGGAGAACGGGAGGAATCATAGAAATGAAAAATCATTGAAAAACTCACGGAGATAAAAATTACATACTGTACATATACAAAAGGAATTGATGAAATATTTTTTTTTTGTTGAAAACATTAAAATTTTTGTTTCTGTTCTTTTGACAAAGTAAAGTTTTATTCTAACGAAAAAAAAAATACGGACAAAATCATGAGGTAAATTAAAAAGGACATGTACCAAAATAACGGCAGAACACACGGAGATACAAAAAAAAGTCATTTAGTATTAGTTGAATTATCTGGAGGTGGAGGACGAGGTAAAGTTGAGTTATTTGAAGGTGGTGGATGAGGTAAAGTTGAATTATTTGAAGGTGGTGGATGAGGTATAGTTGAATTATTTGAAGGTGGAGGATGAGGTAAAGTCGAATTATTTGAAGGTGGAGGACGAGGTATAGTTGAATTATTTGGAGGTCCTGGAGGAGTTATAGTTGAATTATTATTATTATTATTATTTGAAGGTGGTGGCGCAGCACCATCTTTAAAATTGAGACAATTAAACCAGGATCGATCCCCTTTGGAGCCAATTACCGGGACTTGTCTGTCATCACATTTCCCACAGTACACGAATTTCACGTCCGCTACAAAAAAAAAACATCCATATACACAAATTCAAACCATTGAATTGACGACACGTGTCATCATCATTTTTTAAAATTTTTTCACAACAACAATCAATTTCGTATCAAAATTCGTCGACATTTTATTTTACATTCATAACAAAGGGCTGTGCAGAGCCATTCACATGAACTTTTGTACGTGACGAATTTCCCTTTTTTATTATTTTCATTGACGCAGACGGGAGACTCTTCCTTTGGACAAAAGCAGGAACCGCAATCAATCACTATATAAATAAAATCAAAATCCAATCATTATATCAATATTAAATCCCCGCGAACAAAAAGTCCGCAAAATTATACATTACATTTTAACGTTCCGTGTATAAGTAAATTACAATTGAAGTGTATATGAAAGGAAATGGAAATCTCTCACCTTTTGTATTAAAAACCATGGAGCTCACATACGGCCAAATAAATGCAAGGAGTACAACAGTGAGGAACATTAAAACCGTACGGGAATTTAAGCAGTTCATTTTTTTTCAAATGTGGAAGCTCAAGTTTACGATTTGAGCTTTAAAAAAACTCAATGTTTTGTTTTAAAAAAGGAAGAAAATTAAAGGAAGGATTTTATGGATTGGCTTAATCATTTGTCTCAAGCTAAAAAACAAAGAAAAAGCTCCCAAAAGAGAGTCCAATGAAAACTGATGCTATAGTCGAGAGAAAGTTGTGTTGTAATAAAGGAGAAGGTCGAGTCATGCATTACATAATTTAAACAACAAACATTACTCAATTATAATTTGTTCATTAATGTAGAACGCAACATTTTTTAATGATATTCACAATCAGACCGAAATTTGGTCACAAAATTACAAGAAGAAAATGAAAAGACAAACAATAAAATTAAGGCATTTGAAATTCCAGTCACACTGTAAACAAAAATTCATTTTCATGAAAATGCGTTGTACAAACAAAAACAAACTTGAGAATTTTGTAAAGAAGAAATTTCGGAAAACTGTGTGTGAAAATGATTCAAAATTCTTTATTGTCTCTCTCCGGAACAGTTTTTTTGACTTCTTCTTCTTCTTCTCTTTCTTTCTCTTGAACATAGAGTTGACGAGATGGACGATTTTGATGTGGTTGTTGTTGTTATTGTTGTTCCTGATGTTGTTGTTGTTGAAGTTGAAGAGGTTCCGGAAGTGGCTGCTGTTGGACAAGAGCTTTTGAAATGCAATCAATGGCTGGGACGGCATCTCCGGGCTTTGGAATGTAATGATTCGGATTACATTCTCCACAATAGACAAATTCCAAATCTGAAAATGAAACCATAGGAAATTATAATGGATCAGGAAAACAAACGAAAACAAATAGGATTTGACATTGTGATGCACCAAATCCTGACAACAATTCCAATTTCTTTTTGTCTCACATTTATTACAACGTTGAGAACATTTGAAAGCACAAGCATTCCCAAAAGTCCGAAAACCCCAATCCGGATATTCATGACCAATTGGATTCCCATCGAATCCACAAATCGGTTCATAAATCATTGGGCAAATACAACCATCATCTATGCATTTTTCTAAAACAAAAACAAAAAAAAATGGATAGAATTAAAATTACAACTATATGCAATTGTAATTAAATGAGGAAGGAGTTCCCCAGTTTAATTATGAATTACGATTGATATAGATAGTTAAAATGATCTGATATTGTTATTGTTATTGTGATGGTGATTATTTCGTGTACTCGTTTTACTCTCGCTCAGACTCTGATAAAGATATGGTGGGAGATTGTCCTCGCTCTTTTTACTCGGTGGCTCTTGGATTTGTGGAGGAAGTTGCGGTTGGAAATTTGATGGGTTTGGACCGTAAAATAATTGCTGTTGAGCATCATTCGGATCTTGAAGTTGTGCTTCCTGTTGCTGCTGCTGTTGTTGTTGTTGTTGTTGTCCACCATTCCAATTCCCATTGGACAAAGTCGCAGGTAAAGGCTGATTGTGAGTGAGGACGTTGTTTTGATTTTGCTGCGACTGTGATTGGGATTTTGATTGTGGTGAGCGATCGAATCCGGATGAGCCAAAATTTGCTTTGGGAAACTGCCCATCCCTCAAAACCCGAGAATGAAAACTGTCATTGTCAACATTGTGTTTTTTACGCGCTCCATACAACGGTAATGGCAACGGCAATGGCAACGGTAGTGACAACGGAAGTGATAACGGTAATGGCAACGACAAAGCCCGAATTTTCCTCTTTCCTCTGCTCTGTTTTTGTGTTTGTGTTTGGACTTGGACTGAGCGTGAGTTTTCCTCATGTGACCACGTCAATCCGAATTCTGACAATAGGAAAATCCCCATAAGACTGTAAAAAATCCCGTGCATTTTGTCAAGCTGCTTGAATTATGAATATATTATATACGAATTGCACAATCAAAATTCTTATCCGTATAGTTAGATTTCAGGATTTCACTTTCCCATTTTTTTTTTTTGGAATATATTTTGCTTATGAATTTAACTCGCAAAACTTTTATTCAATTTCTTCGTTGCTTTGTTCCATTCCATTTCGAATGAATGCGCATTCGAGACTTTTTCCTCGTTTTTTTTACGACTTATTCATCGATTTCCATATACCAATTACGAATCAAGAATGACGAACCATTAACGATTAATTTCTTTTCATTTATGGTTGACGCATTCAAAGAAACTTGTAGCGTCATCTTACAATTACAATCCGCCAGTTGATTTACATTATAATTATTGATTGTATTATTATTATTAAAGTTTGACGGACATTGAACTGCACTCCCACGTCCAATTTACTATATTTACTGGCATTTCATCGCCTACTCTATTTTCCCATTTCCATGTAAATACATGATTCATATACAGTCAGTTGACATTCTCAATCCAAAAAGGTCCTTAACAGATACAAAAAAAAAAATCCACAACTGGTTTTATGTACGTGAGTAAAAGGGCCGGCATTTGAACAAGTAAGAAGTTGGCTGCTTGTGAGTCGTAAAATACAGATACAGAAATAAAGGCGAGTTGTATACATTTAACTAACGATAAGGGGAAAAAACTCCTTTGGAATCGGACATTTACATGACCGTAAAAGTATCATGTAAAAAGAGTGGAATCTGTCGGTAATAGACAATAAGGGAAACCATTAGCCAGTTCAAATCCACCTCATTATCGAAACGGTCTGGGTGGTACAATTTACAATTCACAATTTACACTGGACGACGACAGTCGATAGCACCAAAAAAGACTACTGCTGACTGCTGCGTAAGTTCGTAAGTGGTGAACTACTTATGGTAATTTTTATGCCTTTTAAATCCAGTTTGGTCTTTGTGTTTTGATCTTATGTGAACGATCCTCCGTGTCCGTGATTTTCATCTTCATCCTCATCTTCATTTCTTTACACTGAAGACAAAAGGACAAAGGGATAAAAGGTTATTTGGTCATTGTCATTGTACAATCTCATCCTCATTATACGACGGATTCATCACCATCACCATTATCATTTTCATTATTATGAGCGTGTCATTCCAATTCCAATTCCAATTTCAATTGACTTAACACTTAAGATTACTTTGGGAAAGACAATTAACAATTTTATTAATATCGTTTGTTGCTGTTTTTGTTCTCGCTCTCGTTCTTTCCTTGTTTTATCTTAATGAGAGTAATTTTGTTTGTGAGAGAGGGAGGAAACAAGAGGAAACGGAGCTGAAAATTGCTCCCAGTTTTACCGTTGACGTTGACGTCGACGTCGAGTTTAACTGTTTTTTTCCCTTTCCTCTTCATATTTATATATATCTGTACACATTGTACATATTATTATATATATTGTACGAGTACATTTTGAGTTTTAGATGGGAAATCTCTCTTGACTATGTGAATTCAGAATTCCCAAATTCCAGTAATTCTGACTGACCGAATGAAGAAAGTCACGAAAGGATTCCTCCGAGTCTGTATTCGTATTGGTAATTCTTTAATTCTGTAGGGAGCCGAGTTGAAATGTAAAAAGACATAGACAAACAAGATGAGGAGCATCAAAAGGAAAAGGAAACGACACATGAGGAATTCCTGCGATACTGCTATTTTGTAAGGGGGGAAAGAAAAAAGAAATGTAAATGGAAGAGGGTTGAAGTTGAAGTGGGAAGTGGAAGTGCGTTTCTCCTTCTCCTTGGCAGTCTAAACTTAAAGATGAGACTCTGGAGACTATATGTGCCGAGTTGTTCACGTTCACAACATGAACTCCTCGCACATTTATTGGCAACGTGAAAAAAACAACGTGGAAAAAACGAAGAAGAAATGCAATAGGGAAATGGACAGACTTGAATTGACTCATCGTCAGTGTGTGTCTGTGTGGAAAAAAAATGTGTTGGAATTTTTCGAGTTGTCGAATTCATGGGACTGACAATGAAATAAAAAGTCCGTGAGTGAAGTGGAAGTGGAAGTAGAAGTGGAAGTGCTCCCGTACTTAGCATTACCATTAATAGAGAATTTCCTCCCCAACTTAATCTTCCTTTTCCTTTCCACTATACGTAGTATACAAAGAGACAGAGTCAAGATCAGATGGTAGAGGTAAAACCATTGTTATGTTATGCTCAATCCGGATCCGGACACGGGAATTGGCATCCGACGCTTATGGCTCATAGCTAATAGTTAATGGCTAATATCTCGTCCAAAAATACATGGAGGAATGCAGTGTGTACAGACATTTGTTTGTACGATATGTTGGTAAAATGACGATGAGGATGAATTTTTCTCGTGGTTCTCCGATTTCCACAATTATCCGTTTCTTCGTTTGATGTGACCTTCGGGACTCATTTCACTTTCCCCACTTTTTTCTCTCTCCCTCCTCCATCTCTTCCATATGTATTTCCGTATTTCCGTATTTCCGTATTTCAGTATTTCTTTCCCTTCCTTTTCTACACATATCTGTATTTGTCTGGCGTCTCTCTCTCTCTCTTTCTCGTATATTACAAGAGAGAGAGAGAGAGAGAGAGAGAGATTTGTGCATGGATGCCAAGAGCAATGTGTCAGAATAATTGTCTCATGTGGGGTGAAGTAATGAAGTGCGAGCAGCATCTTCATCGTCATGGCATCAACAGATAAACCACTGCATGTGTATGTGTATTGTGTGCAGAGTACAGACAGACTCAGAACGAACCGTAAACTATCAACTCAAACTCACTTCACTGCAAGTGAAATGTGAATGTGAATGTGGAGGGCAACATGGAAATTTAAACTTTGGAAGTCCTTGAATGAAAATAATAATAATGCAACTTCTTTTCATGTTCATGTAAATATGTATGTTTTACATACTAACAATAAAGGAAATTGAAGATTTGTAGAGTGAAAAATAAAAAAATGTTTACATTTAAATTCATTTTCGGGTTTTTTGGCTTCCCAATTTCCATGTTTTGGTTTTTGTGAGGATTCTGACATGAATTGTGCCGAGTTGCATCTGCATCTGCATGTGTACTTGTATACGAATACGAATAGACATACAAATGGAAAGGGACCAAGTTGAACTTGAAATTCAAATATTGTATACAAATCGATGGAATTTCACCAGTTCAGGTTGATTTTAACAACTGTGGACTGGTGACGATGGCAATGGCAATGGCGACGGAGTCAAACATCTTGGAATTCCAACGCTCTTAAGTTGTTTAAAACTTCCCCTATTTTATACCCCGTGTATTTTCTCCCTCCGGTTCAATTCAATGTCAACTTGAGTGCAAGAGAAAGAGAAAGAGGCTCAAAGAAATGTGTTGAATTCTTTTCGCTCTCTCTCTCTCTCTCTCCCTATTTCTTCCTTATATAAAAGTGATGGGATTTTCTCACACTGCGGAAGAATTGGAATTTGGGAATTTGGGTGTTTGAGAATTTGAGAATGTGCGACAAGCACATGCTTCGGTTTTCGGTTTTCGGTGTACGATCTTGGGTTTTTTTGAGGGTACATTTGACATTACACAGGACATTACATAACATTCTCCCATTTCTCTCCCCCTCTTCGACTCATCTTTTTTTCTTCCTCTTTCTTGTCGTCGTCGTCATCGTGGACTTCGTTGGGAGGCTGTTGCTGTGGCTGTGACTGTGTGGCTGTTACTGAATGAAGAATCATCGGAAAGCGCGTTCTTCCTTCACGCAATTCCGCACCACCACTCACGATCACAATCACACTCACACTCACACTTACACCGACGACGAGAGACCGACATTCGTTTCCGTATCCGCATTGGTATTGGTATATTTTACGGGAGGAGAACGAACCCCAGGAATTCTACAATTCTACAAGTCTCTGTGGTCCTCATCCTCGTCTCTCAATCCACAATGAAGTCTTACGTGGGCCTCTGTGTCCCATTCTCATAATGTTACATCCTTAACGACTTGATCGAGTGTCTCCTTTTTTCCCCTGGCTGCCTTCTTTCCCCCCCTTTTTTTTTACGACGACCAGAAAAAACACAAAAACTCAAAGCCCAAAACCCAAAACCACATATCCATACCGCAACAGTCCAAAAGAAACCACATAAAAAAAACCGTGTGTGCGTTTTAGTTTTTGGTTTTCCCCAACAGAAAAGGCACGTTTTGTTTTAACATTGTAGGAGACTTTTTTTAAAAGACAAATGTGTATGTGTGTGCGGATGATAGAAATTAAATATGAAGCTTAAAGAGCTAGAAATTAAGCTAATTTTCTATAGTAATTTGTGTTTTATTCTCTGAGTTGAAGAGTTTTTAGAATCTCTAACCAGCGTTTTTTAAGCAGAGCGAGAGAGAGAGAGATAGAAATAAAAAGTAGGGAAGAGCGGACGGAAAATTAGGAGTCGTTGTGAAGTTTCCAAGTTAAAAACTGTAAATGTTGTACAATATAAAAGTTAATGTGTGTGTGTGTGTGCGGACTCTCGGTGATGACTAATGCTAATGCTAATGGTTGAAGTGATATCATCTCTGGACTTGTGTATGTACTTCCACTTCCAGAGCTCCGGAGGTTCCACAGTACAAAAAATCTCAATGTGCAATGTGTAGTAATTCAAATGGATGTTATTGTTATGATAAAAGTTGGAGACTTCCGTCGTCTCATGAAATTGACCGAGATTAGAAATTATTGTAGGAATTCCCCTTCGACGGTCTCCGCGCGTCCATCTCAAATCTAAAATCTTAATCGGGATTTGGATCTTAATTCAAAATATAAATCTTTCCCTTGGGTTTGGTGTGTTGCCCACATTTATCTCTATTTTTCACCTGCAACTTGACGCTGTCTATTTAAATTTGAAATCCCAAAGGACAAAGGACAATTAAATAAATGTATAAATAAATATAAATGCTTGGAATGATGACACATTGAATTCGTCTCCTCGCTCGCTCGTGGGATTTTTGTCAAGTCACAATAATAAAACCATTATGAATTATTATATATTTTTTTGTACAGATATGTGTACACGTGTCTTCCATGTCCATTTCCATTTCCATGTCCATAGCTTTGTCACCTCTTAAACATCTGACAGTTTAAAATTAATAACGACAGATTCTCATCCGGGATAAGACAATCCATTAAGAAATTCCATTTAAAAGGTGTTCAGAGCGTTCTTACTCAAAGCATTTAACTTTCCCCTATAGAAAACTCATCCGTCGTCAGTGTGTGTGTGGACACAGCATAAAATTAAATTGGGCGTTCACGTGGATGTCAATTCAAGACAACCCCCAAAAGTTGACATTCTAAAACGGCATGTGTCATGTAATTTGATTGCAGATATGGAATCATCGAAAGAAATGTTTTCCATAAACTGTTTGCGATTGTGACATGACAAATTAGTGTCATTTTCATGTCATGACTTGAGAATTCTGTAAAACAAAATAAGTATGTGGGAAATCGTTAGTCAAAGTCAAAGTCAAAGTCAAAGTCGAGTTACTTATTGCAATGTCATCTAATAATTGGGGAGGGGGGTTTTTTTGTTGACATCACTAAAACAAGGGCCTTTCAATTTGAGCTTGGGAATTCATTTAAGGTCAATCGCATATGCTGAGAACTCTGAGAAGGCGGTAGATAATTGGGAAAATTCTTAATTTAAGTCTGTAGGTAATGTAAAATGATCAGCTCTGTCCTCTGTCTTGATTTGAACTTTAAATGTGGGATTGTGAAAATTTCTTAGTAGGTATTCATATGAAAAAAATGACGGGCTGACCACATGAATTCCGAATCAAAATCTCATGTGAACTATGTCAAGTGGAAATGGGGAAAGATTGAGTATTTTCAGGGATCTGACGTGTTGAGTTTTTGAGGGCATCCCTTGAATTTGGATGTTGGATTTTGGATTTAAACTTTTGGGTTGTGGCAATGGCAATGGAAATAGCAATGGCAAGGCGAAAGTCGAATATGGACGATTGAATAGAAATCAAGTGGATTAGCATATAGATTGAATGCCGTCTCTTTTCCTCCACTCGGATTTTTGATTTTTTTTTGTCGCCATCACCCATCACCATATTGCCCCAATCCCAATATCTCAATACTCATATCACCACCACCATCACTATCAAAATCAACACTTCCTTTTCCTTTCACACACATACACACACAAAACATGCATCTTGCTCCATTTTCTACTCCCCATCAGCCGTCACACGTCAGTTCGAGTTGAAGTTGTCGCATTTCATTTCCGACTCGGACCAAACCAAACCCCAAACTCCAAACTCAAATGGATTTTCCCTCTTTCTATTTTCCACACACACACACACAAACACACACACACTCGTTTGATTTTGATTCCATCCGATTCCAAATCAGATTCAGATTCAGATTCCGAACCCGACTGACAACTTCCGACTTTTTCAATGCACAAAAATCCCTTGCAATAATAAAATATGCACACGCACACTTTTGATTTTGATATTTTGAATTGAAATTGAAATCGGACCAAATCAGCGCAGATCTGCATAGAGAATTCTCTGGTAAATCTTCTTTTATACGAATCGTCATCCATCTTCAAGCTGTCCACAATTCTACTCGAATTTACATTTTCGAATCCCAATCTCATTGAAATGTAATTGATTGATACTGATTATTTTTTTGAATCAACTCTCAATTAAAATTTTCATGCACCAGCATCAAGTTACAAAATTTGAATAAAAAAACACCAAAATAATTTTCCATGTCAAAAAAAAAAAAAACTATGTATCGATATTTTGGGTGTAGAAATTTGACGGACTTTGATTATTGGTTCATTTTTTTTTGAGCTAAAATTGGGAGATTTGAGCATTCAAAATCCAAAAAATCCAATAAAAAATGGGCAGTCAAGTGAATCATACGGGAAAATAGGGAACGGAACATGGGAAAAGTCACCCTCTGCCTCTGACCCTCTGTCAATGTCGTTTTATTATGGTGATTAATATTATCCGAGTGTAATCTGTAGGGAAAATTCACTTCATCTCGTCTTCGTCTTCGTCTCCTCCCTTTCAATCTCTCATGATGCGAATACATAAAATAAAACCAAAGTATTATTATGACTGTATGGAGTTGTTTTGAATGGTGGATTTTCGGTGGTATCGTTGTGTCTGTTATCTGTTATCTAAGTGTAACAATGGATTGGGATTTGGGAGAGCCAACGAGAATGGCAAGTTCAAGAAAGAGAGAATGAGAGAATGAAGGAAAAGCTTATGTCAATGTCAGAGATTGTTGGTGGAGTCTCCAGTTCAAATGGTAGCGAAGCGTGAAAGCTTTATTTTGGTTTTGGTTTCAATTTCCACTTCTCTTTCTGTTTCTCTCTGAAACTCCCCGACAAAACCAAATCCAAACGCTCCCGTTTTGCATTTGCATTTGCATTTGTATAATTGCAATGTAAAATGTGAAAGTGAAAGTCTGGCTGAACTCAATTCAACTCAATTCAACTCAATTCAACTCAACTCAACTCAACTCTGATCCTTTCAGTTTAGAATTTTCAAGTTCAAGCTCAAGTTGAATAATTCACAAAGAGATGAGAATAATGTAAATGAAAAGTGTGTTCTGTCGTCTCGCGAAAGTACTCTCGACTTTCCAAGTGTTGCCAAAAGTTTTCATTTGCTAATGCTCAAGAATCCGGATGACACAAAGAGACGGAACAATCAGACAAATTTTGACATTGAACCTCACAACTTTTCTTTCATTTACTTTCAACATTTGCGGCAAAGATCAAAGAACTCGCGTGTGATTTCTTCATCCATTTTATTAATTGCAATACCTATGCACAAAAATAATTCCGGATTTTCACTTTTTCTCCTACCAAAATCGCCATTTTTATTTATTTTTTTTTAAGGTGAGAACATCCGAATTTATTAACGGTTTTTCAGGGATTTTTTATTAGGGGGGAAAATAGGGCGTTCTATTTTTGTATTTCTTGTACATGGAAAATGAAAATGGAGCGAACGTTGATGTGTGCAGAGTTTTTTCTTCGTTCGTCCAAGTCTCTCCAAATTTTTCCACATCCACAAGCTCCATCAAAATGGGGAAACAGGATAAAACGGGAGAAAATGGAGTTAAGTAGGGGGAGGACGACGGACGACAACTAATAACGTAATCCTGTAAGCCTTCAAGAACCAAAAGAATTGTAGAGGAAAAGAGAAAAGGAGAGGGAAAAAATTCCTGCATCGTAAAGATATCTGCGGGGAAAAGAATATTTGTAAGACTCGACATGGCATGGCATGGCATGGCTTGGCATGGGGTTAATAATATCCAAGTTGAGCTGGTTCTCCCCTTTCATTTCATTCCATTCATTCATTCATATCACTTTGATGTCTCTTGGCCTCCCCCACGAAAAACTTGAAATGAAGAGAAATTTGTCATTCTGAGCAGAGAAAGAAGAAAGAAACTTCTTCCACAGCAAAACTTTACTTAAGTTTAGGTATTTTATTTTACTACATGAAAAATGAACTTTGTCCCATGAAAAAAGAATGACTTCATTTTACAGAGCGGTTTTTTTCCCTATCCTCCCCCTCGTCCATGTCTGTAGTCTGTACAGACAATTACACTATAAAACATCGTGTCTATTCTACCGTTATTGCCATAAGAAATTCCCAATGTCAAATGAATGAAGGAAGGAAGGAAATTGTGATTGTTTTTTAATCAGTTCAATTCTTTATTAATCTGCAAAATGAACAAAATAATTATTAATTGCTTAACAATTTTGCTTGGAATATTTTCATGGATATTCATAATACTTCATTTGGGTTTGTTGAGGATGGAGAAGCAGTCTCACTTGTACACGCACACGTCCTCAAACAACACCAAATATACGCCACTATAATCAATATCGACATGTAGAGAATAAATTTTATAACACTTTTTGATGCCCATGATATTGGTGGTATAGGTTTAGGTTCAGGCTTGGGTGCAGGTGTGGCGACAAGAATTGGATATTCATAAGTACCCATGAACTTCCCTTTGAAAGAATAATCATATGGATTATGATTACTCCAGTTGACTCCTGTTTTATAACCATACACGGTTCTCCTGAATCGGACAGTACTCTCGTTCTCGTCCACTATCAATTGGTCTTTTGGTGAGATGAGGTTGGTGGCGCGTTCCTCTACAAACAACACATAAAAACATTCAATATCAGTATTTAGTTTAGTTTCCTGATTCTTAATTAACATGCAATTAGAGAAATTTATCAATTGAATCCTCATAAGATAAATACAGTATGTATAAATAAGCAAATAAAAGTATACCTCGTCCGCCAAATCTTGGAGCACCGCTACAGTCCAGCACCAACACGAACGTCAATAGAAATACAGATACTCCGACCATAACAAAAACCCCACGTGTCTTCTTCATCATCATCATCATGGTCGTCATTCTGAAAATTCAATTGAGATGAATGCTATTATTACAAAATTTGTACTACCTAAATCTATTATTAGGACACGGAATATGGAACAGACTTTCACATTTCCCATTTCTCATTTATATTTATTACACATTTACACATGCAATCTGTCTTAATTCGGAACCATCAATGATTCTCATGCTCAATTTACAATTACATTTTAATTTTTAGTAAAGTATTAAGAGTTTGTATTACGATTCTATATACGTTAAATAGGAAAATAAATAGGAAAATGGGATGGAAATTAATTACCTGTTTACGTCAAACTCCAGGAAGCACACGGGCCGTGTGACACGGCAAAGGATCTTGTGATGAAAGGTATAAGCAAAATCAAAATGGAACCCTCTGACTCTCACCCACAAATGAATATGTGAAAATTAAATTAAATTATATCGTATTTTCTGAACATTTGCTCCTGATGTTTGAACTTTGTGCATTAAAATTGTGGAACTATACCTACGTTAAGTTAAGGGGGATTTATGGGCTTCTCCATTGCATTTGTATAGGTATTTAATCTGGAATTTCTTATCCATATTCAATCTGCATCGTCCGATCGGACGACAAATCAACTCTACATGTTTAACATTGTGTGAAGCATAGACAAATTGTATGGTCAACACTTCAACTCAATAGATAGTAGAAATCCTATCGTTGTCCCATTGAACGACTTACAAATCCAATTTAACATGTACTAGTTTCTGAATTTTTGTAATAAAAGTTAACCAAGAAAGAAACCTTCTTGCCGTTAAATTCCATTCATATTTACATATAACAGCTCCAAAAATTTACTGACGATGGATTATCGTGTGCAAAGTTGAAAATCAAAATGAAATATCTGTGTTCGAAGACTTTGTGTGGTTGATCTGAATATGAATATGAATATGACTCTGAATTTGAATTTGAATAGGAATTTCTGAGGAGTTTAATGAAGGATTGATTGTGAGAGGAGCTGACAGGAAACCAGATGAAATTTAAGATATGGAAATTCTAATTCACATTTTTTTACAGTCAAATCTTATCAGTCAGGAATTCCACTCTCGTCATTTTTCATGGAAATTTTTAAGAAATGAAGGAAATCATCATCAATATCCGTATATGATGAAATCCACATGATGAATGTCGCAAAGAAAAGTGCGACTTTGAATCCATAATAAGACTTTGAAGCATGTAAAAAAATCCATATCAGATCCATAATTTTCTTTCACTCTTCACAGACATTCAGTTTCGTTTTATTGTTAATTCGAACTCGAATTCCAGTCAAATGTAGCCTCTAGGAATTTTGTTGTGAGTACATATTATTATATACATTCAAAACAACAAACACGCTAGATTTCTCGGAGTTACAATCTTGAGTTTTCTCTTGAATAACAACCAATTCTGAGAGCTGAAAGCTGTTTTCCTGCATTTTCATTCCATTCCAATGAATTGCAATTGTCGTTTGTCGTCTGTGTGCATCCGGAATCTGGGAGAAGAAACGAAGGAAGAAGAAACAAAAAGTCATCATACTCTGACTAATAATTCACATCCAGCTAATGCTCATCGCCAGTTTGCATGTGAAAACTTCCAGGAGACGAAAGGCAATAAGAAAATCCTTTGACTTGCTTTATTTTCCTTTCACTTTGAGACTTTCTTTCACTTTCATTCCATTTTACTTGCACTGGGAACGAGAAAGTGAGATTCTATAGAGACAAATTCCAGAACAAATTCCAGACACAAGGTAAAAAAAACAAGAACAAAAGCGGAAAGATGTGAGAAAGCTTTCCGGATTCCCATTTCTTGTCTTTTGTCTTGTGTTTGTGTCTCGCCAGTTGTTGTTCTGGGTCGTGATTTTGATTGTGAAGTCTGAGAAAGCCCATTTGCATTTACATTGCATTATTTTTCAATGTCACTTGAGGCGGCCGGAGGAGCAAAGTACTCCCCCCATTTTCTCCCTTTTCTTTTCCATTGAAATCCCTTTCCCTGTCTGTCTGTCTGTCTGTCTGCCTTCTAGAATCATATGGATTTGGATTCATGTTTTATAGTGGATGCACTTTTGCGTTTGTTTTCCTTTTGTCTCCACGCACTTTTCCCCTCTGGAAAAAACAAACAAATAGAAACAATAACAAGTGCAGATAATCTTCTCTTGTAAAAAAAACATGTGTGCTTTCTAAAATTCCAAGTCACAAGTCCATGGAATGAATAATGACCATAGAAATCTTCCCCATTTCCTATTTGTTTGTCCTGAATTCCAAATTCCAGGGCAATAAAAAAATGAGTGTACAACATTTGGCTGTTTCCCGTTTTTTTTCAAAGAATTTGAGATAAAGAAATATTTGAAATGGAAATTTCAAATATGTATAGACATGAAGAATTGTAGTGCAATTAAAGTGGTGATAATTTGGGAGTTTAAGAAACCCAGAATCACTAGGAAAATGCTGATGATACAGGGGGAAAGTTCAAGGTAAAATTGCAATTGAAATTGCCAATTTTGTTGTCGTCGTTGCCGTTGGAAAATCCATGCACAACGGAAAGTACACACGACGGAGGATTTTGTAATGTTGTGGGGGGAAATGGAAAGTGTAAAGCCGCAAACAAGGGACACAAACTTTCACTCGCAATAAAACAATCTTAAAATTCCACCTTGAAATCCGAAAAGGGGGTTGGAAAATCCTCCCCCTTCTGAAGAAACTACGATACATATTACACTTTGAAAGTGGTTGTTGTTTCAGTACACATTTGTTCAGCTCCCTTTCCATTTCTGTACACACACTTCTAGTACATAAATTAATACCTTGTGAATTGTGAATTTGCTGTTGTTTCCTTCTGGATTCGGAATTCGGATTCGGATTCGAATGAGCTGGAGTTGGAGTTGGAGCCTGGAACAAGCTTTTCTTCATCGTATTCCTCTAATTTTCCATCACCCTCTAATTCACTACTTCACTACTTCACAATACAGAGATGTAATACTAATACTAATACTAATCTAAAGCTACATCATGCACAAGTTTGACTCTGGTTCCAATTCAACATTCAACCCTTCCATTTCCATCTTATATGTTATATGTACGAATAACACATATTTATCGTAATCTCTAGGAGTTTCTCTTTCCCCTTTTGAGTTCAGTTATGCATTCGTTCATATGTATTTCGTACACAAGCACACACACATTTCTTTGGTACATGTTGGTTGGAAAAGGGAAATTTTGTCTCGGTTTAGTTTTCCTCCTGCTTTTCTCGTCCGTTTCGTTCCTTTTCGTTTTCGTTTTCGCTCTCCCCCTCGTCAAGTCCAAATGATTTCACACCTCGTAGATTAATAAAGCTCCATGCTCATTTCCTTTTCTCATTTAACGTCCTTCTCTTTTCATTCTCCTTCGTCTTCTTCCTACTATATTTTCCTTCTGCTGACTGTCTCGTTCATCCCTCTTCTCCGACCACAACCAGAGCCAGAAACCCACCGAGACAGAGACAGAGCCAAAGAGGTAAAACCAGGAAGAAAATGAATGTTGAATCCTGAATCGTCCTCCTCGCACATAATTAGTTCAACTTGGAAATCTTCCCTGTATCTCTCTTTCTCTTTCTCTGTCTCTTTCTCTCACTGTTTCCCTCCTGTATTTCCTTCCCTCACAATAAATTAAAGTTGAGGTGAACTCACCATCACAGAACGGACCGAATAGGAAATGCTCGCTCAAAAATTATAATTTGTAATTTATATTTACGCATTCAAGTTTTTCCCTTCTACAGATACTCTCTTTTCATTTCCCAGAAAACCCACAAAATAATTCACAATATTTGTCATCATTTCAAATGGAATATGTACCTACAAAAGTATTGTTCATTGTAAGGTGTACAGATGAAAATTTAGCGCACCTTTTATAGCATCCCATAGATAGTGGATGGAATCTTGGACCCAATGAGGATTTACATTTTCCTGAACAATTTCCTGTCTCTTTTTTTTGGGGGGGGGGAGTGAAGGCGATTCATCACATCACACATTACTGATTTTTAATTCGAATTGAACAAGTGAAAGAAGGAAATGACGGATCGTCGGTAGTTTGAAGTTTGGAGTTTGGAGTTTGCAGTGTTAAAGGGAATTTCACTTTCCCAACTTTTCTCGACTGGTACACTCAAGTTAACAGACTTTCCATTCTTGAGCATGTGTTTTGTAGGGATGAAATTGGGAAAGGAGAGGATGTGGATGTGGATGTGACGTGGGACGTGGGTGTTGGTTGTTGGGGTGGATAGTTTAGCGTTTGGTTTGGTACATATTGTGTCGACACATCGCATTACCGGGCACACATTTTGTAGAGATGGAATATATATAGAACCAGAACCAGAACCAGAGCCATGTGAATTAAATGAGAAAATAGCATGAGCGTTCTGATGCGGAAAGCCAATCTTTGCTAAATAACTAAAGTCGACAAAGTGGAAAAACAAAAGGGAAGAGAGATTTCCTTGGATTAATTCCTTCATTAACAACACAACCAACACAGGAAAAGGAGAAGAAAATAGAAGGGAAAGGAGAAGACTAGCAGACTTTGTACTTTGTACCCGTGAAAACTCAAAGACTCCAAAGAAGCTCATCGTATTAAATTAAGAATGTACGTATGCTTAATGCTTATGTACTTTCTCACCACCCCTTACCTTCCCCACTTCTACACATCTACACATCTACACCCATCAGATACACCACACACACACACACACACATAAATAAATAAATACATGAGAGCAACATCAACAGCAAGAGCAACAGCGTCCGTATCAGCATGAGGAAGAGTCATAAAGCATAACTTGACTGTCGACGTTGACTGTACACAACCCAATTTTCATTATATTTCCATGTGTAAACAGGAACAGAAATGTAGGGGAATCGTGAATAGTGAATAGCCAATGGGAGATTTCCTTAATAATGAGCTTAATACGAGACATTAAGAAAATGTAGAAGGGCGAACACAAGAGTTATGTGAGATTACTTATTGCCTATGTTATCCACAGTACAGTCCACAGTATTTTCCCTTATCGTTAGTTCTAGCAGTTAGAGGCAGAAAGAGAGAGAGAGGATAAGAAATAAGAAGTGTGGAACCGTAATACGTAGTAATCGTAATCGTACATAATTCGTATAGTAATGAGCACTAATTTCAGGACTCGACTCTTCACCAAATGTCAGATCATACTGGAGAAAGAGAGAAAGAGAGAGAGAAAGAAGAAAGCCTTATTTCATTTAGCCACATGATCACAGTGGAAACTCACTAATTCAAGTCCACACATGTTTCATTGTTACACAGAGACTCTCTCTCGTCCGTCCCCTCCTGCTCTCTCTCTCTCTCTCGCGCTCCCTGCATTCCCACCCCCAAAACACAGAGAATTCCCTCATATTCACATGCACAGTACCAAGAATTCCCTTTTCCGTTTTTCCTTTCAAGCACACAGTCAGGTTGAAATTTGAAAAGGACAAGAAAGAAAGAAAGAAAGAAAGTGGAGAAGTTTATGTAATTAAATATGCCGAGGTCTTCAACCAACGGAAATGTACGTACACTGCGAGGAGTGTTTGTTTTTCTGTGTCTAAATGTGTGAAAGTAATAAAATTTATTTAGTAATAGTAATTTCCCTGGTACATACTTTGTACAGATGTAGATGCAAAAACAAGACACGATATTCCTCATTAGTCATCAGACTCTTAGACTACCAAAACACACACACACACACATTCACACATGTATCTAGTATCTATAGACCATTTTCTACGTATATGAAATGTGAAATGTAAAATGCATTTCGTATTTCGTATTTGGGAGCTCATGGTGAATACAGATTTATTACTGGAGCGTCTTGCCTTGTCTTGAAAAATAATTCATTTGGCTTTATTAGCAAACTGTAATTATAAAAGATTTATTGGACTCCCTTTCCATTCTCTCTCTTTTCACTCCTCCAGTTCTCATGTTCTCATGTTCTCCAGCAGCAGCTCACTGAATCCACCATCCACACGCTTCTTCCCCCTTTTCTACTACAAACTTTCAACTACATACATACACTCAAAGTTACATAATAATATGCGCATGATATAACTTTTATTGTGTTTGTGTATATTTAGTTTTAGTTATGTCAATGTGTTTTTTTCTACAGATACTTTTATAATTTCCATTCGCATGTAGTTGTTTGTTTTGAGCAAGGAAAAGTGACGTCACTTTCATTGTCATTGCCATTGTCTTTCACTCTCACAGTCGGCAATTAAACTCAACTTCAACTTGTTGTTTCTTTTTGGCTTTTGGTTATTTGCCATATTGTAAATTCTCCGTCTCTCATTTGTTTCCTGTACACTCAACTTCAGCTCTTTTCTTTCATGCACCTAAGATATTTCCACCGTGTGAGAATTTATATGTATGATTTTGAATGGCAGGTTAACTAAATCGTAATTAGGATATGGAGATGGAAGATATGGAGAGTGAACTCATCAAGATGAGATTAGAGGGGATATTTGATATTCAAATTTGAATTTGAATTTGAATTTAGGGAGATGCGCTGGGAGCAACAACAAGAGCAACAGTAAAAGCAGAACCAACAGCAACAGCTGTGATGGAAGTATCATTAAATCAAAATTGAACATGACGATGACAAAATATGAAGGAAATTTCCTTCTACATTCTACAGACAAACGCACACGCACACGTGTGTTGGTCTGTTTGTCCCTTTCTATACAGAGTACAGACGTGTGGAAATGAATGAGTGCTCAACCGCTTATTGTACGGAGTAACAGACATTTGATTGTATTTGATTGTATTTGTATTTGTATTTGTATTTGGTTGTCAATTCTAACAATTATCTATGACAATCCACAATTACAAATACCTAACGATAAACATTATTCGGATTTTCACTGTTCAAACTCTCAATGTGATTCAGAATTTACACGTGCAAAAACTTTTGATTTAGTATTAAATTCCTGCACATGATTTTTGTTTTGTCTTTTCCTTGAAAAATCCTCCCAGTCTGGTGGTTCCAATTTGCTGAGGATGAGATGACGAGGGACAGAGGAGAGAATTCGTATGAAAAATGAGGTTGACTTATGGTGATGACTTTCAGTGTAAATGATCCTTTAATATAGGACGTGAATGAAGTCTGAGGACTCAGTTTTTTTGAGCATCTCATTTCCCCTTCAACTCGCCTCCTTTTCCATTTCCCTATATTCCCTTTTCCCTTTCCCCTTTTTTTACTATACAAATTTCCTCAAATATAATACAGATAGTATAGAAATATCTCGGAAATTCTATACATAAATTTTCTGGATGTTTTCCTTGTTTTTTTTTAACGGGAAAAGACGCTCCACTTTCTCTCGGCATATATGGAAATGCGGAAATGGGGAAAAAATTCAAAGGCTCGAGACTCGAGTCCAGAGTGTCTTCACTACTGAACTTGTTCTTTATTCAGAGTATAGTGAGTGAGTGAGTGAGTGTATTTATGAGGGGGCTCAAAAGTGACAGGATTTGTCCTGATAATGTCATGGCAAGCGGTTGTGGATGCTTCAAGCGGAAAATGATTTGTCAAAGGTGAAAAATGACTCAGTTTCCCCAACTTCCCCCAAAAAAAACTCCATACAATTTCCTCCCTTTTTTCACCCTTTCCTTGTCGTGTTTCCCCTCACAAAAAGAATTTCCATGGAGGATTTCTCAACATGACAAAATGCATTCCTTTTTGTCAAACCATCTGACGAATTAAATTCCCATTGAGAATTTTTGAAAATTTGTAATTTTGTCAATGTAATCGATTTTCGAATTTCTTTTTTCCACTTCCAAATTTCTATCTGTACAGATATTTTGTCTAATCAGACCAAAATTATTTCCAAATTGAATGTCCATAATTGACGACAATATGTAAATTATTTTTAAAACTCTTGTAAAGTGCCTCACACTTTCTCTTGTCTTCGTTCAATTGTTTCGCTTCCCTTTGAACTTTTTCCCCTGTGTAAAAGTCAAATTTTCCGTTCTGTTCTTCCACACAAAATGCACACAAGAATATTTCCCAAAGTTTTAGTGGCATTATTTTTGAAAGTCTGAATTCGACATTCGACATTTGGCCTTTGTAAATTATAAACTTTTTGAAGGTGCGATGATTATTTCCTTTTGTCTTTTATTCACTTTCTCCTTAACTTCTCCGTGTTTAGAAAGAGAAAAGTTCGAGAGAGAGAGAGAGAGAGAGAGAGATGAAAAGACCAAAGAGAAGGGAGAAGCCGATTGAGGTGGAAGCCAAAAAGGAAATGTGTAAAGAAAACCAAAAAGCCGCAACTAATGTGAGCAATTTAACTTTGACAAAAGTACTTTTACTTTTACAAAATTGAAATTTGAAAGTAAAAGTAAGGAAAGCCGGGAATTTAAAACACTTGAAACATTCCGCATAAAAGACAGACAAAATGTGTGTCCAACTCAAATTGGCCGACGATAATTCTAATTCTATTTGAAATTGCAAATGGCAAATGGTAAAATTTATTCACACTTCACTTTCCCTCGGGAGAATTTTTCTTCTTTATTTCTCTCTTCCAACACTTTTGTCCATTCAAAAATTCTTAAATTCTCAAATTGTCCAGGGAATATTTATGTTTTTGCATATTTTTACTTTGGATTGAAAGGATGTAAAAAGTCGGCAGTGGTCAACACAAAGTCCTGGAAGTACTTTACATTTTTGAATGGGAATTTATCGTACGATTTACGATCATTATATTTTAAATGGACTCGAGAATGGAATTTGATTCAATTATGACAATAAAAGACGGGGAGAAAAACCTCACTTTGTCTGTGTAATTTGTAATTGATGGAGAGAGAGTGTAAAAAAAGGATGGTTACGGCGACAGGCGACAGTTGACTGTTGACTGTTTTGATTGTCAATTGTCATCAATTACTATTACCAAGAGAATCTTTCTCTCTCTCTCTTTCTCTCTCTCGCTCTCTCTCTCTGTTAATAAAGATTAATAAGCAGTGTGGCGGAAGCCTGCAAACCGGTAAACTGTGGAAACGAACGGCGAAAGCACTGCCGATATATATGTTTGTGTTGTATATAGCTACAGTAAATTTCAATTTCTCTCCCCTCTAATTTAGTTGGATATAAATTCTCATCATGTGTTGACATGGCCATGGCCATGTCATGGACTTAACTACGTGTATATGGTATATGGAATATGTACACGCTTTTTCTGGGTGTCCAGAAAGTGTCCTCACTAACAACTACCAACGCACAAAATGCGTCTCTTATTTATTATCTCATTTGTGACCAAATTTATATCACTGTGAAAAGCCCAAAGTCCCAAACGCCAACCAAAAAAACTGTCCCCCGCTAAATACTGTAAATACTGTAAATACAGTTAAATTTGTAATTACAATTACTTACAAGAGAAATCCTGAAGAAACACGAATTCCCCAAATTCCCCCCCGAAATTTCCAATTGTACTTATTCCTATATGAAAAAAATGTGTAAAATCCTCCCGTATTTTCTACAGTGCAGTGCAGTGCAGAGAAGCAAAAGGAAAAAATGATGGGGAATTTGGAGTTTGAAATTTCAGAAATTTGAAATGGGTGGGCGGAGAGGGACGAAGCTCTGTGGGCATTTATCAAAAGTCGTACGTGATTCCTTCACAAATTTCAAAGGCTATATGTAGTAATAGCAATACATGTGTATTTATCTATATCTATATAGACGACCCCTCAAAAGTACAAGGGAAATCAGGATGAGAATCATGAAAAAGCCTCATGTTCCACATCTTCAATAAAAATGGTTACTTTTCCACTCTCTCTCTCTCGCTCGCTCTCCCTTATTTTTCTTACGCTCATCTCATTCTCATCCTCAAGTATGTTCGTCTGTATCAAAGTGAAAAGTGAGAAGGCTCCACATTCTCAATACTCAACATCATAATGCCCCAAAACTCAAAGAAAGAAGAGAGAAACACGTCTGACAGGGAAGAAAATTAGAAAAAATCCACAAGGGGAAAGAAATTCCCCGTGAGATAAAGAAAAGAGAGGAAAAGGCGGAATTTTCCTCATTTCTTTCCCCTATATCGTCTTTATGAAATTCCCCCAAAAAAACAAGTTGAACTATACATATATATATATTTTGACTATCAAAAAATGACAAATAAAACGAAATTTGATGGAAGAATGAGAGAGAAATAATTGTTAGAATAAAAAGGAAAATAAGAAAATGATAGGGAATTGAATCCTTTGTACATTGTTTGACAAGGCAATTACAACCATACAATAGTACAAATGAATGATTGTGACCTAGAAAACACAATGACAACGACTAAAGTGTTCTGTTATCTCTAACCAAAAACTATATACCAATGCCGTTCCCGTCCTCATTTGTACTACGATGGATTTCAAATTTCAATTGTACGATTAAAATTATTAAAATTGGTCACTTTTTTTTGTCAATTAAATGATCACCAATGCACGTCATAATCATGAGTTTATTTAATCGAAACAGGAGATGATGATTTTTGTATAAAAAAAAACGTATATTGCATATTGTTGGTTGATGATCTGTAGACAGAGATGATTTGGCCAACTTGAGTGTACATATTGATTGAATCGGAATTTGATAGGCGATGTGATGTATATTTTCTCAAGACAAAGATGAAGAAGATATGAGGATGAAGATTTTATGATGAATTTTTAGCCCGTGCAACGTCCTCTCCCTTTTTTGGTGTCGAGGTATTCAGAGAATACTTCAACCAGACTTAACAACTGGTAGTGTTCCTGCAGCTCGTGCTGCTCCGGGTACTCCCTTAAGGGTTGGGACAACTCGACCACCACCCGGCGATTTTGAGGGCATGATCCCTCGTCCTCCCTTAACTGTTGGGGCAACTCGAGCAGCACCCGGTGCTTTCACTGAGGGCATGACCCCTCGACCACCCGGTGTTTTTGAGGGCATGATCCCTCGTGCTCCCTTAAGTGTTGGGGGAACTCCTCGACCACCAGCCGGTTTCCCTGAGGGCATGACCCCTCGACCACCACCCGGTTTTTGTGGGGGCATCCCTACTTTTGCTGTTGGTGGTGGCGCCGGTGGTGCCGGCTATAGATATATTTTTTTTGGAATAACATAAAGAACAAATTACAATTTAATGGCTTAATTGAAAGATATCATTTATTTTGAACTACTGTGAATTTGATTGGAATTTGAATTTATTTTCGTTTTTTGTTTTGTTTTGTTTACCCAGGGGAAAGCGACGACGGCCGTGATGGAGAGGGCAAGCACTAAGATGATGAACCTCATGTTGTTCCTTATTGTGGGAGTCTTCACAACTCTATTGAAATCAATACACAAATTTGGGGGGATTTTCTTTTGGTGAGTATGTGAACAGCAATAGCGAGAGAGTTTTTGGAGTTTTTGTCGTCCACGTCCGAGCCGTTCAAATAAAATACTGTGAGAATTCAATGGGAATGATAATGATTATGATGGGGCAATTAAATTATTGTTTTTAAACTTAAATCCGCTATATCGGTACATAGAGAAAGCGATGTTAGTTTTAGTTGATGTCTTCTTCGTGGTTTCATTCATTTATTTTTTCATGGGAGCTTTTTTATTTTGAGTTAGCCATTGTCTTGCGAGTATATATACACAAAGAAAATTTCTCCAATACCAATTCTCATATGAAAATATATACGCAAATACACAATATGTACTAGGAAATTGTAATGTGGAGTTGAAATGTGACACGTGAAGGCAATGAAGGAATTTTAAGTACGACTGTGTGTGTGTGTGTGTTGTGAACAGAGACATAGACAAATCCCATTTGAAATAGGTAGTCAGAATTGCGAACACATGAATGAGCTCATCAAATTTAATTGATTTTCATGAATTAACGCATTTTACTAAGAAATAATAAGTCGAAAGCTCGCTGAAATAATAAAATTTCCCGTAATCTATAACTTCTCTCATCTTTACCACAAATAACAAGCAAATGGAAAAAATTAATTACAGTAGAAATCGCAGGATTTTGTTTTATATTCATTTGTAAAATGACGACGTACCATGTTTATTCACACATCAAATTACTGATTGAAATATCGAAAGCCCTTTCAATTTCAATACAAATGCTTAGAAAATGAATTGAACTCCAAGTTCAAAGTTCGAACTTTGTACATCGTCACGAATCTTTCATTGGTAATTTACAAATTACAAATTGAATGTGATCCACCATATTTTCATTCATTCAGTTTCCCATTCAACTTTACATGTTTTTTATCCCCTGTGACAATTCAATTCATTTTTTGTGAATCACTTTGACTAAACCCGTCCGCCTCTGAATCCTCACCAATTATAACGTGTCCAATGAAAGTATATGAAATACAATTTCCTCCGAGAAACCCTGTGAATGACCATTTCAAAGTCAATCGTCATTCGTCATTCGTCATTCGTCTTCATTGTTTCAAGAACAATTAAATATAATAATAAAATACTATATAAAACGAGTCGACTTTTTGTACGTAGTCAATTTTTTCAGTACATTAAATGCGAGTAATTGGGAATTCTAAAATCGTCAACTAAACTAAACTATCGTTTTATTTTTCACTCAGAAATTCAATGGAAATTCCGGAAATTCGTCAATGTAGGTTTAAAATCCCCCATGTCAATTTAAAAGCTACACATTTTCAATGAAACAACATCACAATTAAAATTCCTTGCTCTTGGATTCTCCACACACCAAAAAAATGGCTACCGAACGATAAAAGCTATAAAGTAAACTCACAAAAAAATGAGGGAGTTCAAAAAGTTGATTCTTTATCGGATATACAGTCGAGAAAATTCCTATATTTCCCACTTTTTCTCCCTCTTGCTCTCCATGACAGTAATTTAGTTATATACATGGGACTAAAAATCGGATCACGATTTGCAGTTTTTCAAGGGAAAGAAACCACTCACGATCAGTTTGTCCCAAAAAGTGGAGAGAGGGAAATTGTAATAGTCAAAGTCCAAAGTAAAAGTATATTTATGTAGAAGGGAAGAAATTTCACGTGCATATACTTAGTTCAAAGAGGGGGAAGAAGAAAAAACAAGGAAAGGGGGCAACGAATACGAATAAAATGTCCCAGTACATACGATACTTTGTACAACTTTGTCCGTGTCTGTTTAGTCAGTTGAGGGTGAATGAGGATTTTAGTGGCTGAGCTTTTCATCCTTTTACTCAGATCATCCAAGATCCCACCAGAGAAATAAGGGGAGAGAGAAAATGGGCAAACTTTCCATTCCTCATCCCTTTTTCCTCCTTTCCCTTTTCCCCTTTTCTCCGTGTGTGGTGAGATCAAACCCCTAACTGTATAGGCATTGAAAACCGTTTTGAGCGTCCAAAGACGATGGTAAATTCGGATTGAAGGATGGCTTGAAAGCTCCATCTCCAACTGGTCCAAAGTACCCACTGTGACTGTATTTGGATAATATTTATACATTCAAGAAATTCCGGGTTTTATAAAGTTAATTTACGTAATGGAGCTTTTCCTTCAATTTCCATCGCGTATTCAAATGACAAATTGAGCCAAGAACGTAGAACCTACACAATGAAATCTCCATCACCAAAGATAGAGATCTCCATCAAAATTACAATGACTCGGTTAAAGTCCGAGTGAAAAAGTAGACAATTGACAATATTTTGAGAGCACACCGTAAAACATGGAAAAATAAATGACGAATTTCCACATCATCACGGCCAATTTACTTTCCATCGGGTGAATGTACAAATTGAAATTGCGGAAGCACAGATATTTTGTTGGCGTCGCGTCGTGTGAGAAGTTCAAACGGAACACGTTTCCGTTAATTTCGAATTCAGCTCGTAAATCCAAATCAAATCAGACAGATCCAAAGCGAGTCGTCCAAGTTCCCTGGATATTTTGAACGTTGGACTGAACATTCTAAGAAATTCCATCATGTGGAGTCGAGAATTTTGAGGCTTTTCATGCGGAATTCAGGTTGAAACTAACCAAAACACAACACACAATTTAAGGACAGGATAAAAAATTCGACAGTTCAATATTTTCAAAGGTGTTGACTTGGACAGTAAATAGCAAATACATAATCGTATAAATCCGTCAACTTGGACGTAGACAAGTTGCAGCAAAACCTATGAGAAATCCAGTCATTAAGTCGTAATTATAATTTCTGAACTTCACACACTGCGAAATTCATAACGACCTGTTACTATTTTGGGAGTGTGAGCAATACAAAAGAAAAACACTGATAACTAGTTTATTGCTAATTTTTTGTGGACTATTCCGATATTTCCAGAGAAAAAACTATGCTTTGTAAAATTCAAATTGTAAATTTAACTGTACAAAATCCCACCTCTTTCCACGCGTTAATCAAGGGAAAATGTGCACATTTCGAAATTTCGGAAATTACAAATTACAAAGTACTGATACACATTGCTTTTTTCTCATACAGACATTGAATTCTCCATCCTCAACAACAACAAGAAACAAGAACGGAGGAGAAGAAAAGTTGAGAAAATGAAGACGAGAGCCAGAGTGAAAAAATGAAGAGGGAAAAAAAAGGAATTGAGACACCGGAGAAAGAGAAAGAGGGAAAAAAAGAAGGGAAAGAATCAGCTTGGAGCTCTCAAATAATCTCGTTTCTCCACCCCATCATCATTCATTTCCTCTCTGCCTTCATCAAGAAACGTTCAAAGTCCAATCAACTCCCGACTCCCCACACACACACGCACACGCACACACACACACTAGCTCAAATTTACCCGAAAAAATAAGCAACTCATCAACACCAACACCAACACCAAATATACGAACCCAACAAAACTCTCCAATGAGAGAAACCCAAAATAGGGAAAAAAAGAACGTATCAGTCAGAAAAATAGAAATAGAACTAGAAAATGCTCTGTATCCTTTTCTCCATGCGTTGATTTGGTCTGTCCATATATGTATATGTACGAGAATCTTTCTCATTCTGTAAAATGATAAAATGTATCGTAAGGAGAGAGGGAGATTTTCAGTAGGGAAGACAAACTAGAAGACTTGAGAGGATTCTAAAGAGAAAATGAGAGAGAGAGTCAACACTTTTACAGTCTACTGGGAAACACCTCCAGATCAAACTCATTCGAAGCTCTCCCAAAAACTTATTAGCTTTTTTTCTTATACGTATTAACTCGAAACTCGAAACCTCACACAGAAACAAATAGACAAACAAACACACGCACTTTGTCTTTCCAGCTATCTTTCTCCAGACAGTCAAGTTTCTGTTTCTGTTTCTGTTTCTATTTCTGTATCCGTATCTGTTTTGATGATATAAGATCCTGATAAAACTCGTCGATTTGATTCATTTCATTTTCATTTCACTTGGAATCTCCAACTTATTTAACGTAAAGTTTGGAGAGAGCTCAAACTCAAAAAATCGTATCAATCTGAAAGTCAGAGTCAGAGTATAGATTTTGGGATCGTGGATTGTATAAGATACATTTACTTTGTATCATAGTACAAAGGAAATGCTTCAATTTCAGATTTCCTGTTGGATTTGGGCATCTCAAAGTTTGAAGTTGGAGAATGGGGAAAGAGTAAAGAGCCAAGATTTGCTATCGTATACATGGTAAAATAAAATAGAATAGAATAAAACAAGAGAGGAAGAGAAAGAGAGAGAATCTCGAGTTGATATCTGTAATTGACCAAATGCACACACGACTAAAGAATCATTTGAACAAGTCTAATATTTAGCTTGTACTGCTGGTTGGCTGAGTTTTGTTGAGTTGTGTTGTGTTGTGTTGGGAAGTTGGTGAATGAGATAAGTTGATGGCGAGGAGAGGAGATCCGGGAAAACCCGGAGATTAAAGGGAGAAAAGTGGCAAATGAGTAATTGCCACGACTTTCTTTCCATCAACTTGGAATTGAACTCTATTCATTTATGTTCTCTTGGTTTTGTTTGGCTACGTTCATTGTCGGTAGAACAAGAACAAATGGAGTCGTGTGAAGTTGGGAAATTCAAAGTTTTCTCCCATTTTATCTAACGAAATTTAAATTGTACTCATACTGTATAATTGTATGTCCAGCACATTTTTTAGTCATCAAAATATTATTAATAATATCGTCATGAAAAGAAATCTGAGTTTGTTGCCTCAAATTTATTTTAATTTATAAGGCAAACAATATTTTGAATCTAAATCAAATGGAATTCATGGAAATCCCTCAATTTTTTACGTTGAACTCATCACATTTATGTCCAAAGTAGCTTTGGCTAATGGCTCACAATCAAAACTCGGGATTTCCCCGATTTTCCCCATACAATTTTCTCGTCAAAGTCAAAGCGAAGCAGCCAATTGGAATGCCGGGGAAAGCTCCGAAAAAGTTTATCTTATATCGTATACTTATTTGTGTGTGGGAAAATCCGAATGTTTTCCTCAAAACTATGAGAAGAATCCCAATTTAACGTCATGCCTTTACTTTCCCTTACAAAATTTGTATTTTCAATTGATGGCTCAGGATTTGAGTATACGTGCAGACTCTGAATTGCAGTGTTTTTCAATGGTGAAACTTTTGGATTGTAAATTGTGGATTCATATTGTGGATGCATTTCGAGTGGTTTTGGTTTGGAGGATTTTGAACAAAAACAACTTTGTGTGGCTCAATATTTATCTCTGTATATGCACATTCAATTCAAATCGGAATTGGAACAACCAAAGAAATTCAAACTCAAAGAACTCTTTCACGACCTCCAATGAGAAAGTGAAAATGAAAGTGAAAGTGAAATTGACTCAATAACTTTACCCTCAGAAAATTAGAGAGAATGAAACAAGTTGGTTTTGGTTTTGGTTTTGGCTGTAAAAGAAAACCACTTTGGATTTTGGATTTGCGCTCACGGATTTTACATTCACATTCACATTCATTCACTTTCTTCTTCGTTTTCTCCTCTTTTCAATTTGAACTGAAATTTGAATGTCTACAACTACTCACATAAATTTCACATGTAAAAATCCAGATTCTCTCTCTCTCTCTGTCTCGTCATTTCTCTCTTCCAATGTGAAAACTTCATTTTCAATTACATAAATATTTCTTAGTTCCCTCCATTTTCGTTTCATCTCCCTCTTAAAATACTTGAACTCCTCAAACTCAAACTCAAAAAAAAAACAACTTTTACTTTTACTTTTCCAAATAGCCAGATTGCCAATGTGAAGGGAATTTTATTCTTTTCCAAGGAAACTTGAAAACTTGACACTTTGAGAGAGAAAAACATTTATTTATTCTGTACGACAGCTGACAACTCCCAAGGAAAATCAACTTTCTCCCCCCCCCCCCATAGAAAGTGAGCTAATGAATTTAGGGAAGGTGTCAGACGAAGGATGAGGTCTCGACATTGTCATTCAAATTGAAATTTACATACGTACCTATATGAAATCGGAGAAAATGGAGGAAAGAATTGAATTTGGATGGAGAGAGAGAGAGAGAGACAAGCCAATACTGGTACAAAGAGAGGGAGAATGCAGATAAAAGGTGAGTGGTGAGAGTAGGTTGATCAAATTACGACTTGCTGTAGGTACATCACACATCTGTACATGGAAATGGACAATAAACAATGGGGAACCAGAACCAAATTAGTACCAAGTTCATGGGGCAATTTTGAGTGGGGAAAAAGCTGAGGATGAATTGAAGGATTGAAATCCATGGGAAAGTGACTTGAGTCTCCCGTCGTAAGTTGATCTGAGTTGAGTTGAGTTGAGTTGAGTTGAGTTGAGTGAGGGAAATTCAATGTCGGATCTTCATCCTCATCCTCAGCTTTATCTCTTGTTCTTAATGTAGTCTCTCAACTAATGTAATGTAATGGAATGCGCACTGGGATTCCCATTGCGAGGGTCCTTTTCTTTCCAAATGTTCAAGCGTCTTCTACAGATATATCTTATGTACTTATTTCTGTGAGAATTTAAGTAAGTAATGTAAATGTGTGTCGTGTGGAAAAGTAAAGTTATTTTCTTGTGTAGTGTTATGTTGTCTTGTGAAAGTCGGTGTACTAAAAAGAAAAGGAAGAGTCTCGGTGTTCCTTTGAAAGTACACACGCAAAGTAAAGTAAGGGAACGTGGAAGAACAAGAACAAGAAGAACAAGAAGTGAGTGAGTCTCGAGGGAAACACCCAAGTAAATTTAATTACCCGTCTCCCTCCATGTATTCACTACTCCAAAATTCACCCTCCTTCTCTTTCTCTTTCTATACAGATAGCTTTGTCTTCCATTTAGACTTGGACTTGTATATGTCTGGTCTCTGTGTATGAAACGCCATGCCATTAGATAACATTTCCCATCTCGTCATTACCGTATCTTTATCCACTATACTCTCTACCGTGTTCCGTCCACTATAATATGATATGAAGAACCTCTTCAAAGCGGATTCTTCTATGTATATATGCGGATTTTTATTGTCAAGCATATATCAGCTGGTTTTTATTTTGGTACGTACAGTACAGGAAGCAAAGTGAGCGCTCGTTCATTTGATTATTTTTATCTACGAAACTTACAATACGATAGATATCGTACAAGGGGAAAAGGACTCTCACGGAATTTCAATTTCAAATGCAGCTCCCCAAATTCTTTACATACAACTAGGCAACTATATACGAGGTTCGAGGAGACAATTCTCTACGATTTCTGTGGTGGTGCAATTTGTGTGCATAAATTGTGAATTCAATGTCATCTTCATTTTTCTACGAGTTACACCGGCCAGTATTTTTAATAGACCAATGACAGTTGGTCGAATGAAGTGGAAAAAATTATACCTCACAACAACACTTTTTTGTGTCTTCACAGGATTTTACGGAGAAAATACATCAGGGAAAGTTGAATTTTTAGGTTGTCAACAGGAGAGTTGATTTTTTTGGGGGAAATTCTAGTTGGACTTTATTCTTTGTGCTTGGGCTTTGGCCTATCAATTCCATTTTATTTTCTTGAGTTGAGTCTGTGTGTTTCCGAGTTTCCCTCCGGGATTTCCCCCTCTTCTGTCTCTCCTGTGTGCTCATCCGCAATTACTGATTACGCTCCATCTCCATCCTCACCGTCTCTATCTCTTTCCATCAACTCTCTCCACTCTCTCTCTCTATCTCACTACATATCGTCCTCATCGTCATCGCACGTGCTCCGCTTTCTTCCGTAATTTTGTCATTGTTGTGATGATGGGGGCTCTTCATGGGCAATTCAATTTATTTTATTAATTATTCCTGACCCGGGGTGAAGTCTATAAAGAAAATCCACACACTTTCTCCCTCTCTCTCTCGCTCGCTGTCTTTCTCATTCGCCTTCTTGGTTTTCCTTGAATTGCTTTTATCAGTAGATGTAGAATCCACAGTGTGGATTGAATATAGACATTTTTCCCTACTCCCAAAAATCCCAGTGATTTCCCTTTTCTCTTTTCTCGTATTCATCTCATCTTCGGATTGTCAATGCAGCGGAAGAAAATCAATTTGTACCAATTTGCCGTGTATTTTGTTTTCCTTCCATCGTCCATTCCTTCCGCCATTCCGTCTTTCGTCTTCATACGAAATCCTCTTCATGTATTTCTAGGATTTTCAATCAAATTCTTTCACTCTGATTCATAACATGATGAAATTTGAGATCAAACCTTGATAATCAAAGCTAATGAAGTCACAATCAATCAATGACTGCAAAAGTCCGATGTGCAAAAAACCACTTTCCAAATATATTGGAAATCTATTTAAAAATTAAATGGTACAGAAAAGAAATACGAATTGATCTATATTTTATTATTTTTTTACTTGCAAGAGACGAGTAGATATTTGATGAAAAGTCAAATTTGTATTTAATTATAGCGTATTCTAATTATAATTATAATTCTACTCAGTAGAATTTTTTTCTATAGTATATGTATACGCAAAATTGGGAAGATTATGGAAGAAATCACTGGAGTGTACAATTCTATGACATCATTCCAGGCCAAGATAGAAAGAATGGGTCGATCGTCACTCGAGCTTTGTTATCCAGCCGAATGAAAGCATTTGAGCTTAATGCATTTTTCAAATCTCTTACGGCTCCGGTCGAAAACTGACGAGAACAAAAGTAAGAAGATGTAATTAAATAATGGCAATTTATATATGCTTTATTGTAAATTGTAAAGTTTAAAATAAATAATAATAATTAGTAACTAACATTTTGGCCTTCAAGATCCAAGCATTGGAGTCCTTTCATGTGAATGAGATCATTATGAATAAAAATATCCGAGAATGAATTAGATTTCCGACACCAACTCCGAATTATCAACCTTTTCAAATCTGTGATGAGAAAAAGAAACGAAAGAAATAGTATTAGTTATTATTATTATTATTTGTATGCATATATAAATAATAATAACTTATTATTAATAAGTGTGAGGACTTACTTTGAAGACAACTAATGGATGACGATGATCTTGTCTTGCGATACTTCTCCACGTTACTAAAATTCTGTGGTTTTTTAATCCCTGTGAGGACTTCATCCAAAAGTAAATGTTCCGTGTAGCTCAAGCTTAGATCTAGACACTCTAATTTCTTCATTTCAGTGAAAATAGAGTTGAGAGTTGTACGAGCTCCAGACTGGTCATCTACATTCAAACTGATATTCAGCCTCTTTAAATTCGGTACTAAATTTGGAGAAGCTAAAGCGGATGGATTGGACAAACTATGGAAGATACTGATTTCTTCTAAGGATTCACTCTGTAATTTCCTACCATCAGATAATAAATGTTGGTAGTTCGTTGGACTCAATTGGCCTCCTCGTCCTCCAATTGTAAATTTTTTTAAATTGGTAAGCTCATAAGCAACCGAGAAAAGAGGCCAAAGATCAAAGTTCCTTTCTGATCCCGTAAAAGTTTTAATTTCAAGGGTTTGAAGTCGTGTGAGAGAGAGGGGAATGAGTGCATTATTATCTTCATTATTCGGTTGTCTCACATTTGATGGACTTTTCAATGTCATGATCAATCGTAAATGTTGAAGAGTGTCTGACACACAATTGAGGAATTGACGAGTCACATCCACTGGTGGAGTTTCACTTACATCCAGAAAATTCAACTCTAGTCTTTTAATCTTCCATTTAATAGCATTTGAATTGGAATTTGAACTTGATGAATTATTCTGATGACGATGATAGATTTGCATGGTTTCTTGAATCATCTCGGAATTCCCTTTAACTTTCATTGCTTGAATAGCTCCAAGTCTACTCCGATAATTCATCAGCTCAGTCAATATGGAAGGTGTCATGAAAAAGTTCAGTCTAATTTCTTTGAGAGACTCTAATTTGGTTAGGAATTTCTCTCTGGAATAATTGATTGTCCCTCCCGACTCGCCGGACAAATTCAAATTCAAACATGTGGTATCCAGAATTTCCAAATTTGGGAATTGATTAATTAAGACACTTAAATACTCTGTAGAAACTCCTTTGTAGTGTAATTCTCTTACTCTACTTTTTAAAATTATCGGGTTTACATTTTGATACATTTGTCCATCTGGTACATCATGTAGTATTCGGATAGTGAGAAATGGGAAAGTCCCTGATGAGGATAAAAGTTGTTCTAATGCGTGAATTAGTTGTGATCGATTGTGAATATCATATTTTGGACTCCGAATAATACTTGTCTTGAGCATCTCTTTTCCCCCTTCAATTCTCCATGATCTACAAACACCACGAGCTTCTTTTAACGTCTTCAAATCCAAATATCCCAATATTTTGGCCAGAATCTAATAAGAAGTTCAAAAACATAATGCGTATTAGTTTTTCAATCTATTTTGTATATCTTGAATCCAGAGTCTTGATGAAAATAATACGAGTAATAAAACTTACATGGCCCATTTCAAGGGGATGTAAACTATTGCTGACATATTCATTATCATCATCGTCCATTATTGTCTAAATTAATTTCAAAACATATGAATATGACATTTATTCAATTAATAAATAACTTGAAGTAATACATACTACATAATATTATAATATTTTGAGAAAAAATACGATATGTATACCTTTTTTAAATGTTATGATCTTGACGAAAAACCCCATGTATATGTAAATCAAGAACTTAATTACGAACAATATGTAGCACTTTTTGACGGAATTGTGGCTTGTCGTCAAGTTTCTATTATTATTATTATTAATTAACGAAGAAAAACCAAGAGTCTTGGTCCAAGACTGTACAAAAATTAAGAATTGTTTAGGAATTGTTCAATGTCGATTAAAATGAAATAATAAACACAACAACTTTGATCCGCAGTTGCTGGTACACACAATAATAATGGACTTGAATATGAATCGCAAATGGATTACGTAATTCCTGTCATTGTATAATACTTGAGAATTTACTAGAACGGATTGTCTACTCGTATATTAGGCAGTTTGCGGACTTCTATGAAAATGGAAAAATAGAAGTTTCCCTAGAAGTGGGAACTCAATTGCGGAGCAGATCCATGACTAAAGAAAAGGATTTTCCCGAACTATTTTTTAGAAGGATGAAAACTAACTACGTGTCTTCC